>SNQJ01S0013293.1:0-10255 GCA_010110895.2 Picea sitchensis | reverse complement strand
GCCAAAATAATCATGCCTTGATACGCGCCTGCCATCCAAATTTCATTATGATGACATGAATCGTGGATTGAGAGTTCGCATGCATCCACAATAGTTTGGAATCATTTACTGATTCAAACCGTTTCATAATCCGATTTTTGTGTACCCACACAGGACTCATTTTAAATCACCCAATTCTCAATGATCATTATATTATACCTATCTGATTTTTCTTAATTTAGGCGCAGGTATTCGCTCAAAGGAACGTTATACACTAACAGATTGAAGGTGGTGAATTTGGAACCCGAGGACGCTAGTTACATAATTGTGTTTTGATGGCACCAAAGAGGAGCGGATGGGTAGTCAGAATAGAACCAGAGGGTGCCGAACTTCTTGAAGCCTATCCTCAGATGGATCAAAGGTTCAGAGACGCTGGGTGGTTTGAATTCCTTACCACTTTTCAAGATTACGATGAGCAGGTCTCCATGGAGTTCACCCTCAATTTTGATGGTCACGAGGTGGAGATCAGTAAGATGTTGATGCTAGTGACAGAGAAGACAATTGCAAAGGCTTGCAGGTTGGTGGTTGGAGGAGAAAGATGGTGGAAGAAAGAGCATGTGGTTACAGAATTTTTAAACCAATTCCTGCTTCCAGATAAGAAAAATACGAATTGGAAAAGGGGAGTATCTTGTAGTTGGATTCGACCCGAATGGAACACTGCTCTGATCGTGATCCACAGGTATATCACCTACGAATGTAGATTCTCACTGGTCTATATCTACCACATTAGGATACTAATGCATTTAAATGGTGATTACCCTTTAAATATCCCTTATTTTCTACTCAAAAGCTTGACAAAGATGTCAAAGAGAGTGCAGTCACTTTCCACTAATGCTAAGAGCAGTCTGTTTCATCAAGTCCTAATTAAAAATTTAGTTATGTATTCTTTGAGAGAGTTACAGAAGCCCTGGAGCTGGCTCACGCAATCTTTAAACCCTAACACACAGTCCAATAAATAGAAGAAAGGCAAAGGGGGAAAGACTGTTACACAGAGCCGAGATATTTCAATCAATGAAACCCCTGTGAAAGAGGAGATACCTGATATCAGGGTGACGAGTAGTAGCAGAAGTAAAAGACCTAGGTGGGATCTAGAAATTGAAACATTTTCTGAAGAATATGTTAAATGGGAAAATGATTCAGATAAAGATTTTGATACTCAAACTACAGTCAAGGATGAATCGCCATCAACTAGTAAAAGGGGTGTTGCAGCCAAAGGGAAAAGGGTTAAAGGTGTGTTTGTATCACAAAAACCTAGAAGGAATTCTACTAGGGTCACCAACAAGTATAGACTGAAGTCAAAGGCCATGTTTAATCCATCAATCAAAGAAGAAAACGTCATAGTTATACAAGATGACTTTGAGAATGTTGAAGAAAGTACCAGGAAAAGGGCAAAAAGAACTTCATTGCCTAAGAAACTAGTCAGCAAAGATAAAAGAATGATTTCATCATCTACAAGACCTGTAATGAGAGATTCAACCAGATTAGCAAAAGATGAAGAGATGGCTAAAGGTATCAGTGAAACCCCTAAGAATGAACAGGATTACTTTGAAGACTCAGATCACATATCAGATGTGCCTGAAGCTATAGATTCAGCAAGTTCTGATGAAGAACATAGCTTGGGATTAGTCTCAAAGTACCAAGTTAAAGCAAAAGAACCCAAATTTTCCTTAAACCTAAATGAACCTGCACCTTTTGAAGAATGCTCAAGATTCAGAGTTAAAATCAGAATTGATAAAGAAAGGATCAGGGAATTTTAGAAAACAGTAAGACAGTTAAAGAAAGAAAAGGCACAAATAGAACAATGGAATGCTCGCCGGCAAGAAAGGATTCAAGGTTTTAAAAAGAAGAAGAAAGAGCAAAGGGCATTGCTCAAAGAACTCAAGGAGATAAACTTCAGACTCTATTGGCACAATGTCGTGCTTACCACAAAGCTCAAACAGAAAAATGCTAAAGCTATTGTTGTGATTATATCCTAAAGGTTACATGGAGATTTGTTACAATCATGATTTAAATGTTTTCCAGGAAATATGGCAATTCTTACTCATTTTTGGTCAGTGAGATGCTAAAACCTCTATCTGTTTGACTAACTCAAACTAATTTCTATTTTGTAGAATCAAATGTAAATGCTGGCAATATCATACAATATCAAGTTGTTGAGTTGTGATCTATTTTGGGATTGTAGAAGCTCTTTTTGAGTGAACTACCTTAGTAGATAGATACTATTTGAATATAGTCATTAAATATATACTAGATGATAGGATCTAGAAGTTTTATAGATATTTTAAATAGACAGGAGAAAGACTATGTGCAGGTCGAAAAATTGGAGATCCAGGGGACCTTTTTGTGAAGCTCATTGTAAAAGGAATTTATGTTCAATTTGACACTTAATAGAAAAGGAATATGGATGGTTAGACCCTCTTTTTCTACTCTGTTATTTCTTTCTTCATGCTTGAATTCATTATTCAAATTGCAATGCTTTTTTATTCTTGACTGTTAATTTATACAGTGAAAATTTTACTGTAGAGATAATTTTTCAAGTTTTGATATCAAGCTGATTGTCTTGTTTCTTTATGACATTTTGAGACGAGAATTCATGTGAAGTTGACAAATTGAAGACTTCATCTTATTTTTTCTTAATTGGTTTAATCCATCTATGTGTCCACCTATTATTCAGCCAATGGGATATGCTATGTCCTGATCTTGATTTTCATGTTATGTTGTAACCTTCATCCAGTTTTCAACCACCCTACTAAAAAAACCAAATCATAAAACCTTATAAAAACTTTTCAATAAATGAATGATTCCCTATCTTTCCCTCTCACAGTCAAGTGCAACTTTAGGGACTAACATTTTTGGTGCCGTTGCCGGGGACGAAAAAACAAAGAGATCTTCCTTGGGGAAACGACAAGTTTACATTCATATCTTGGTGGTGAACAAGATTTTGGACATTATTTAAGATTGTGATTATTCACCTGGCGACTCCTCTGGTAATTATGGCTCCTAAAAGAGAATTTAAAGGACCTAAAACTCCTCTAAATTCTTCATCATTTAATAAGAGACCAGTAACCAGGAAAAATCCATATCTTGAGCTTGTTGCAACAGTTCTAGATCCTAAAAAGTTATTAAGAAAACCTAAAGTTCTTTCCGATCAGTCTTCACTCTTAAAGGGAAAATTATCTTCAGAAATTTCTCAAGGACAATCCTCTGAAATCATCAAAACCCAATTAGATGAAGATGTGAATCCTGAAAGTGAAATTAAACCTATTATTGAGTCTGATATAGTTTCATTCCCTTCAACTATTTCAGAATTAAATCTAGAACAGTGGAAGTTACTTACTGAACTCATTAAACAGGAGTATCCATACATTTTGCCTGTGACTGAAACTTCGAGAGGTCACAACACAGATATTAAGAGCGAACTAGAGACACCTTCGTCATCTCTTGGATCTGTCTCATCCGAGGATTTTAGATCACATTATTTTTCTTTTGAGAATCCTCTGTTTCTCAACCCATTAGTTGATCATAGTCTAGAACATAAATCCTTATTTGTTAAAGATCAAGACTCAGTGACAATACATATAAGTTGTAATACACAAGGGATGCCTTCTCCTTCAGCATTACCAATCTTACTCGCTCCCAGAGCTTCAAAAATAGCTAATATGGATGCAAACAGAATGGACGAAATAGTTGCAAGAAGGTATGCTCCCTTGGTTCTTCCGCAAGTCATGTATGCCTTTCCACCAAATGATTATATGAGATACTTGCCCAGATTCAATGGAAATGGTTCAGTTACTGTTGAAGATCATTTGAGTTCATTTTATAGTTTTGCAAATAATTTCAATGTAGAGCATGTTGATGTGTGGATGAGACTATTCGTACAAAGTCTAAATGGGGAAGCAAGAAAGTGATTCAGGAGTTTTCCTCCTAATTCAATAGTTGATATCGTAGCCTTAGATGATGCCTTTCTTAAACACTTGGTAGACAAGAAGGACTTTTTATACTACATCACCGAATTCGGTGCTTTAAGGAGGAAACAAGGTGAATAAATACATGATTTTACCAAAAGTTTCAACTGGATGTATGGTAAAATTCCAGAGGAGTTAAAACCTTCAGAGACATCAGCTAAAATCACTTTTGTCAATGCATTCGATGTCAAATTTTCCTTGTTTCTTAGGGAAAGAAGAACCACTACCCTCGTCCTGATGCAAGATGCTGCTATCGAGGTAGAATCAAACATATTAGAAGCAGACAAATTGAAGTCTAGAAGTGAAAGAGACAGGAAAAAGAAAAAGGAAGAATTGTCTTCATCTTCTAATTCAGCATCTGATTCTAAAATGGATCAAATGGCTAAGATGTTGAAAACTCTAACATCTGAAATGGCAAGGTTGAAGATAGAACAAAAACATCCCAGTAGACCTGCATAGGAGGGTGGTTACAGAAATCCAAATCAGTTCAGGAGACCAAACAATGTACCTCAAATCTTACCTAGAGAAAGAAAAAACCAAGATGACCAAAAGGTGTTACCTCCTTTTCAAAATAATGCAGTAGATGAGGAGGAGGATGAGGATGATACAAAAGAAGACCTTGTAGTTCATTTGAATGATTCTGAATCATCTCCTCTACACATGACACAGCAGGATTATGAAGATTCTTTGATTGCAAATCAATTTGAGGAAGGGGATGAAGATGAGATCATCCAACAGGAACCTAAAAGGAAAAAATACAATCTCAGATATGGTTCGAATGCACCTAAATTTGATACACTTGTTTCCACAAAGAAGGCCAGTACTCCAGTTAAGACAGGAATTATCAAAGGTGTTCCCAAGATCCAAGTTAATCAACCATTGAAACAACCTGCCAAGGATAGTACTGTTGACATAAAGGAACCATATAGAAATGTTTTTGCTTTCATTTTAGAACATCAAATCAAAAAAATCAAGATTTCAGTGCCATTATTAGAACTCATGAAAACAGAACCTTTCAGAAAGACCATCCTCAAGGCTCTACAGGCTCCAGCTCATGTCACATTTTCAGATACGGTCAATCTAGAGGATGAAAACCCTGCTATAACTATTGGACCTCACATTGAAGATAGAATCAATGCCTCTCCACCATTTTACATTTCATTAAATATCCATGACAAGATATTGCACAACTGCTTAATGGATTCTGGTGCCTCGCATAATGTAATTCCTAAGGTGGCGATGGAAGAATTAGGGTTGGACATTACTAGACTGTATCATGATCTATATTATTTTGACTCCAAGAAAGTCAAATGCCTTGGAGTTATGAAATATGTGGTTGTTACTCTTTCCCAATTACCTATGAAAAGTGTGGTATTAGATGTTATCGTCGCTGACATACCACCAAAATTTGGAATTCTCCTTTCAAGATCTTAGGCTAAGAAGGTAGGTAGTACTCTACTGATGGACCTTAGTTATGCAACCATACCTATTTTTGGTGGGGAACAACGGAGATTATACAGAGAAGTTAGATTGGCTTATTTGGTAAGTGATCACAATAATCCCACTAATCATCCTATATATGTTGTAGAAGATGATATGGGTTCTTCTATTTTTCATATGATTGAGGAAATGGCTGAAGTATCAGTCAGAAAGTCAACAACTGCAGTGGGAGACAGTAAAGACAATTTTGTTTTGAAAATGTATTTTGACGGAGCATGTTCTAAAGAAGGTTATGGAGCTGGTATTGTCTTCATTTCCCCTACCAAGGAGGTTAACCCCATGTTATATAAACTTGAATTTGACACCACTAATAACATCAGTGAGTATGAATCTTTGATGTTAGGTTTTAAAGTTACTAGAGATATGGGAGTAGATAAGTTGTCTGTTTTTGGAGACTCGGAACTTATTATTCACAAGATCAAGAATATATACCAAACCAAATAGAAAAGGCTAAAACAATACATAAATGAGGTGTGGGACTATGTGGATAATTTCTTTTCGACATTTAATATTATTTTTGTGCACAGAAATTTGAATCAGCAGGTCGACTCTTTGGCACTTGCAGCTAACAACTTTAAAACTACGATGTTCCCTAATCTGAAATTCGAAGTTGAAGTCAGAAACAGACAGATTTTTAAAGATGATGAGGAAATTCAAAGATTTTTGAAAACTATTGAAGAGTTTTCTAACATTTCAATTGATCAAGATGACGAAGATGGAGAAGCAGAAATACATGTTGCAGAAGTCTTTCAAGATACAATTGATGGCCACAAAATCATTGAACTGAAGACAAACCATCTACCCAAGGGTTTGGTTCCACTAGAAAGGTTGTTCGATCATAATGATGTTTCCAGGAAGGATGTTATCCAAACAGAAGAAACAGATGTAGTAGACTGTGAAATTAGTCTAGATGCAAATCCCAGGTTGGTAAAAATATCTAGGAAACTGTCACAAAAACAAAAAGAAGCATATGTTGAATTAATGAAACATTATTCAGACATTTTTGCATGGTCTTATGAAGATCTGAAGGTGTTTTATACAAAGATTATCCAACACAAAATTCCTCTGAAACCTAGATCAAAACCTGTTAAACAAAAGTTCAGGCAATTTTATCCTTCACTGTTACCTATAATAGAAAAGGAGCTAAAAAGGTTGTTGGATGAAAAAATCATAGTGCCACTGAGATACTCAGAATGGGTATCCAACCTTGTACCTGTCAGAAAAAAGAACGGAGAGATAAGGCTCTACACTCTTACAAAGAGTTTTCAGCACAAAGAGAATCTCTATGCTTGATAAATATTCAGGGTACAATCAAATATCAGTAATGGAAGAGGACAAAAAGAAAACATCTTTTACCACTCCTTGGGAAACATTTATGTACGAAAAGATGCCTTTCGGATTGATGAACACAGGAGCCACATTTCAAAGGGCTATAGACATCGCTTTCATTGGGGAGAAAGACAGGTTTGTGGTTATTTACCTTGATGACATCACTATATTTTTGGCATCTAATGAAGAACATTTACAGCACTTGAAGCAGACCTTTGAGAAATGCAGGAGGTACGGCATATCACTTAATCCCAAAAAATCACATTTTGCCATGGAGGAAGGAAAGCTTCTAGGACACATCGTTTCACCTGAAGGTATTAAAATAGATCTGGAAAGAGTAAAGGCTATTCAACAAATCGACATTCCGAGAAATAAAAAGTCTATTCAGTCATTCATTGGTAAAATTAATTTTTTAAGGAGGTTTATACCTAACTTTGTAGAAATTGTCAAGTACATCACTGACATGTTGAAAAAGGATGCAGAAATTAAGTGGATAAAAAAAGAAAGAGAATCATTTGAAAGGATCAAACAGGCTATTGTTCAGGCACCTGTTCTAATTAGCCCAGATTATTCCAAAGAATTCATGATTTTTTCATTTGCATCAGAAAATACCATAGCTATTGTTCTTCTGCAGAGAAATGAGCAAGGATACGAGCAGCCTATCTCCTTCTTTAGAAAAACCCTCAAAGACTCTGAATTGAAGTATGATCTAATAGAAAAATAGGCCTATGCCTTGTTAAAGGCTTTAAAATCCTTCAGAGTATATGTTCTTCAATCTAAAATTACAGCTTATGTCCCAAGCAGTGCAGTCAAAGAAATATCGGTTCAGCCTGATTGTGAAGGAAAGTGAGGGAAATGGATAACAAAAATCCTGGAATACGATCTCACCATAAAGCCTACTCAGCTGATAAAAGGACAAGGCCTTGCCAAATTAATGACAGAATTTAATTGCAAATCAATTGGGTTATACCATATTTCAGACATGACACGGGACTCTTCTGTCCAGATTGAAGAAATAAATTCACAGATAAACAGCAAGTATGTTTCTTCAAAATGGTACAAAGATATCGTATTTTTTCTGTTGAATTTTCAATCTCCCCCAAAGTTGGATAAATCAAAATTCAGATCATTAAAGTTGAGAGCTATAAATTATTGTATTGTTGATCAGACCCTGTTTTGGAAAGACCCCGACGGTTTTTTGTTGAGGTGTGTGGACAAAAAGGAAGCTAAACAACTCTTTCATGATCTGCATCATGGTGTCTACAGGGGCCATCATCATTTGAAGGATATTGCCTTAAATATTCTTAGAGTAGGCTATTACTTGGGAGTTCTATTCTCAGATATTTTTTTTCAAGTCAGGGCATGTGAACCTTGTCAGAAATTTGCTGGAAAGCAGAAACTTATATCTATGGCTCTGAAACCAATCATCGCCCATGGACCGTTTCAATAGTGGGGATTGGATTTCATCGAAGAGATTAATCCGTCATCGCTAGGACAACATAGATGGATTCTTACAGCCACAGATTATTTTACAAAGTGAATTGAAGCAATTCTGACTCAGAATACAACAGACAAGGTAATTATGGAATTTCTAGAAGGATATATTTTTTCTAGGTTTGGTTGTCCTAAAAAACTGGTCACTGATAATGCACAGGATTTTAAATAAAATTCCATGATTGAATTATGCAATAAATATAGTATCAAATTAGTTCATTCTACTCCCTACTACCCCCAAGGGAATGGATTGGCAGAATCTTCCAATAAAACTCTGATAAGAATTATCAAAAAATTACTAACAGAAAATAAAAAATCATGGTATGCCAAGTTAAAGTTTGCCCTTTGGGCTGATCGTATCAGTAACAAGAAGTCTATTGGCACATCTCCTTTCCAGATGGTATATGGGACAAAATCAATTCTTCCAACTCAATTGGGCTTTCCAGTCTTAAATTTTCTACAAGAAGAGCTAGAGGAACCCAATGATGCCCATAGAAGAATTTTTCAGATGATTGAAGTTCAACAGGTCAGAGAACAGGTTAATCAGAAAGTTGTTTCTCATCAGAGAAAAATCAAGGCTACATTCGATAAGGGAACTAAGAAATATGTTTTCAATGAAGGGGATTTGGTGTTAAGATGGGATGCTAGGAGAGAGGATAAATAAAAACATGGAAAGTTTGATAACCTATGGTATGGTCCTTTAAGGGTAGCCAAGGTAATGAACAATAACACTTTTCTCCTGCATAATTTAGACAACACTAAAAATTTTGGGGGGGCAGTGAATGGGAGGTTCTTGAAGCACTATTTTCTCTAAGGGCTCATCAGGTTTCAGTTAGTACAATAGGTTTTTCTTTTCAATAAAGACTCCATATACCCAATGGACTTGTTTTTACAGTTATGCTGAGAATAAAACACTGACAGTTGCAGGGGAATCAATGAATCAGAAATAAAGGAAAGGCATTGGTCTGCAGTTCTTGGAATTTATTATCAAAACTCCATCCTTAGAAGGAGCCAATGTTAGTCTCTATTTTTGTCTTGTTTTAGTGAGAAACCCTTATCCTAAACCCTTCTTACCTACACTTCATTTTTTTTTTCCAGTTGATTTCGATCTTTGTTTTTAATGTCTTATGTTTTTCATTACAGTTTTTTAATGGTTTATTTAAGTTTGATTTTGAAAGACATGGTTTTAGACGAGGTGTCACCTTATATGCCTGTTTGAATTTCATAAATTCAAATTTTCCTAAGTCATTAATAGCGTTACAGGAATAAGGCTATTCCCATAGTGCCAAAATAATCATGCCTTGATACGCGCCTGCCATCCAAATTTCATTATGATGACATGAATCGTGGATTGAGAGTTCGCATGCATCCACAATAGTTTGGAATCATTTACTGATTCAAACCGTTTCATAATCCGATTTTTGTGTACCCACACAGGACTCATTTTAAATCACCCAATTCTCAATGATCATTATATTATACCTATCTGATTTTTCTTAATTTAGGCGCAGGTATTCGCTCAAAGGAACGTTATACACTAACAGATTGAAGGTGGTGAATTTGGAACCCGAGGACGCTAGTTACATAATTGTGTTTTGATGGCACCAAAGAGGAGCGGATGGGTAGTCAGAATAGAACCAGAGGGTGCCGAACTTCTTGAAGCCTATCCTCAGATGGATCAAAGGTTCAGAGACGCTGGGTGGTTTGAATTCCTTACCACTTTTCAAGATTACGATGAGCAGGTCTCCATGGAGTTCACCCTCAATTTTGATGGTCACGAGGTGGAGATCAGTAAGATGTTGATGCTAGTGACAGAGAAGACAATTGCAAAGGCTTGCAGGTTGGTGGTTGGAGGAGAAAGATGGTGGAAGAAAGAGCATGTGGTTACAGAATTTTTAAACCAATTCCTGCTTCCAGATAAGAAAAAT
>SNQJ01S0013292.1:146071-160227 GCA_010110895.2 Picea sitchensis | reverse complement strand
AAACATTGCATCTTTTGATATTGAACCATTACACCTTTTCATTTAAATGATAATATTAAACTTTAAATAATATCATTTTATCTTTTTATTCTTTATTCATAATGCTCATGATTTAACTCTCTTTTAATCATGACTGTGTATTGGTTCATTTTTCCTCACGAGTTGATCACATATATGGATCGACTCATTATATTGTTCCCATGTTTATGTTGTGTCCTCCATTTGCCAACAGATCATATTCAAGATTTTAACGATTCTCTGTATTGTTATGGTGTTAATTCTCTATCGAATTACTCTACCAACCTTGATTTGTTTACATAAATGAAATCTGTATGAGGCACTTCTTTCAACCCAGTTTTCAAATGATTGTGATCTCAAAACCACATGCCTATCCATTTAAGCGTTTGTTCCTAGCGTTTTCTTATTCTACACCTATTCTTCAATGTGGGATTGTATTCAAGCATCTGAGGGCTTATTAATTCTATCCCCTATAGCTTTTGTACCTTATCACATGAGCGGTGTTAGAACTAGGCTCTCCAGTGCTTAGTCCTTCAAGACATCGATATTTTATAGTCATTCAATCCTCTCGGAGTATATTTCTATGAAATGTGTATACTGTATTCACTAGTAGATCAAATGGTCAATATTAATATTTTGTTGGATGGATGATCCTGGCTTATCCATAGGCTTCAAACAAATCGACGTTCATGACTTAATATGAAGTTGAGTGGATGATTTTGGTTCACTCTAGGACTTCTACATGACCACGGATGGTGGCTAGGTGTTAAGCCAAACATGTGCTTAATCACTTATCAAAATCAACGGTCATGTTTTAATTGGATGTTGAGATGGATGTTTGTTATTTACTCTAGAACTCTAGATATTCGAGACTCCGAGATATTCAAACTCTGAGATAGTCCAATCCCTCTAGAGTGACTACCTATCGAATAAGTCATAAAGTGGTGATGACTGCTTGTTGTCGGTTAACACCTATGCTTACGCTATCCTTCCACTATGATTGATCAACGGTTGCGAATGCTCCCAAAGTAGATCAACAGTTAGTGTTGCTTCAATATTTACAGTTACTCTATCCTTCCATTGTACTTGATCAACGGTCGAGAATTCACCCGAATTAGATCAGCGGTTAACGTTACTTCGTGGTTTCGGCCTTCGATGATTAGCTGATAACAAAGGCTTGGATATCCCCGAAGTTATTAATCCCAAAGTGACATGGTTTGTGATGTCACTGTTGACGTGGAACTGACTCAGTGGCTGCCATGTGTCACCTATATTCATGACTTTCATATACCTAAAGTGCCAACTAGACCTTGACACTTTTCACCATATAATTGCACCACATGTCCTACTGGCATGGTCCTGCTATCATGGTTGATCAAACGACCTTTAGTTCTTAGGAAATCCTTCAACTTGGATGGTCCATATTCATTTCGTCCTTCGAGACTTTGATTTATTCACTTTCTCCCACTTCATGATTCTCCTTGGGTGAGATTCCCTGAAAACTAAACCTCGAGTAACTTGACGTCATCTAACAATCCTTATTTAACCCAATAATCTTAACATGATCCAATGGTTTTCGATAATTCGACTATTCGGGATCTCGGGCCGTTTTCCTTGCTTATCCTATACTTCCTCTTTACTCAATCCAATGGTCGAGATATTTCCTAAAGTGTTCCTTAGATTAGACGACTGACGTTTCTTCATGAATTCGGGCTTCAGGGATTCTGTTTCAATTTGAACTACTTTTTACTGAAGTGGTTAGCGCCGAGGTTGACTAATTCTACTCAGCTTTAATCCAATGGATGAGATCTTTCTTGATGATATCTAATGATTTTAATCAAGGACTTTGTGCCTTGGCCTTGATTATCCTATCCTTCCAATTTATTTTGATCGGACGATCAATATTACTCCCGAATTTTTTTTGAGATCGGAAGAATTATGTCTACTTCGAGACTTTGTCTTCGGCTAAAATAATTTTCCTTTGGGTAATTTTTTTCCGAAGTATTCAGCTCTGAATTTGACCATTGTTCCTCCTACATGATATGATGATTTAAGTCACTCCAGAATATTCAATCATATGACCATGATTATCTCCTTCTTTACCCAAGTTTCCTCTGTGATCCAACCATCATATTTACATCCGAAATCTGGATGAATGACTCCAGTTGCTTGATTTTTATAAATTTTTCCACCTGTAAAAATTATCTTTCTGAAACCCGATCTCCTACGCGACTTCAAAATCATTATCTCTTCTAAGCTTTGGAAAATGTACCTGTAAAAAATATAATAGATCCTTGACAGTGATCGAATATTACATTGATGAAATTTACCATATGCTTTTTGTCTTGAACTTTAGCCTTGTTGCTATGTTTCATTCTCTTTCCTTCAATGACCCTTCATTACACATTGATAGACCTTATTGGCCATCCTGAAACTAATGCCAACTGTATAAATTTGTTCATGACTAATTCATGTTGTATAAATGTTTTCATGATTGATTCATGTTGTATAAATGTTTTCATGACTGATTCATGTTTCTATCAATGAAAACACATAACCAACAATGCCAAAAAAAGATATTGTATTCTATTTAAAATATGGTCAATTTCCCATCAGCATGACTCCAAAGGAACGAAGAGATTTAAAGATGAAGTCAAGTCAGTATGTGTTGATTGCTGAAATATTGTTTAGAAGAAATTATGATGGCATGTTTTTGAGATGTGTAGATGACAGGAAGGCCCAAAAACTAATACAAGAGTTTCATGAAGGAATATGTGGAGGAAATTTTTCACCTATTGCTAAAACACATAAGATAATAAGAGTTGAATACTATTGGCCATCAAATTTCAAGGATTCATATGCGATGGTGAGAAAATTCCTTCCCTGTCAAAAATTCTCAGGAAAGATGAAGAGTTATGCAATGCCTTTGCAACCTATATTAGTATAAAAACCATTCACACAATGGGGACTATATTTTATTGGGCCAATAAACCCAAAAACAAGTATGGGGAACATGTATATTCTCACTTCTACATACTATTTAATGAAATGGAAAGAAGCAACAGCATTGGAAAAGGTCAATTCTGATGAATTGATTAAATTCCTAAAAGATAATATATTGTTGAGATTTGGTGTTCTAGAGAAATTTATTACAGACAATGGCTCAATTTTCATCGAATCAAAGTTCAAATTTTTTTGCGGATAATATGGCATTGTGATGCGACAATCATCGAATTATTATCCACAAGGAAATGGCCTTGCCAAGTCTATAAATAAGACATTGATTCAAATCTTGAAGAAGACTATTGATCGAAATCAGAAAAAATGGAACTTGAAGTTGACAGACGCTTTATTGGAAAGCAGAATGACATCAAAGGATAGCAATGGGATGTCTCCTTACATGTAGGTTTATGGAAAGGAAGTGAAGATGCCAATTAGCCTTGAATTGAATGGTTTGACTTATGCAGTCAACCTAGAGGACACTGAATATACTCCCCTTTTGCAGAAGAGATTGAATCAATTGTTGAAATTAGAAGAAGAAATAAGTGAGGCTTTGAAGAAAATATCACAGAGGCAACAAAATGTTCAAAATATTCTGATCAAAGTGCAACAATTAATAATTTTGAAAAGGGAGAATTGGTGTTTCTATGGAACAAAGAAAAATATAAATCGTCAATGCATATGAAGTTTGAAGCACTCTGGATTGGGCCTTACCTCATAGAGAAAATTCTTGGTTTCAACTCATACATGCTAAAAGATATGAAGGGAAATATGTTGATGTTTCCTATCAACATGAAACATTTGAAAAGTTTCTTCACTTGATATACTCTCCTTTCTTTGTACATAGTTTTTATTTTTGTTTTGTACATCCTCATTGTTTCGACTCCATTTCCCAAAGGATAAAACATTTGTTCATGAGATTTAGGATTCTTGAAAACCCGCAAGGGGTTATCATCCCACAATTAGAGCTAGTTGTTAAACCCATTTTATTCTTACACTTCCCTTATTTTCCTCCCTCTTCTTTATCACCTTTATTTCCCCTCTATAAATGTTTCTTCCCCTCATATCCCATACATCCTTTCCCTTTCTTACTTATTCATTTTTTTCCATATTCACAGGTTGGAAGACTTGTGGAAGTGTTTTTTGTTTCCTTTTCTTATAATATCATTCTTCCCCAACACTTAGTTTATTTTCTCTATCACAGACTCATGAACTTGAATTTTCGTTCCCAACTCTCCCTCTGACTCTCTGCCATGACATGTCCCATTCTTTCACATTTCTGGAGTCACATTTAATGTTATTCTTATAAACTCAGCTACTGAATTTTTTTCTTAAAAGGCCATTAATCAATGATGTTTATATCGAGGAAATTCACATTTTTTTCAAGTTCATGCTTTCATCCAAATAAATCTAAATTAAGGATCACTTTACTGTGCTAAGTAGTATTACAAGCAAATTCACCAACTTTCCGAAGAAAACCATGAGAAAACAACATTTATGTGGGGATACCTTGAACCTATTTTCCATACAAGAAAATAACTAGCATTGGTCCAAGTCATATTGGTATTATTCAAACTTGTTGGATAAAGAAAACAATAAAGTTTGGGTATGATGGATATCTCTTGTTGGTTGTGTCCCAGAGGGTTTTGAATGCAAAGATATCATCATCGGGTCTGTCGATAAACTTGTCTAGAACATAAGAACCATCCCATTACACAAAAAATCCCCTTTTCCATTGGCACCTTCAATGTTCAAGAATATGTTGATATTGTTGGATGCAAGTCTAGTCTACAAAGGGGAAGAAGCCAGGAATTTTGTGAAAAGTAAAAATAATGGAATAGAACTTATACAAGAATGTCTATAAGATCATGCCTCAATGTCGGAAGACCTATCCAATATTCATGTTAGTTATTTAAAAGACCCATATAAGGAAATTGATTGGTTATTCACCTGAATTACTAGTCAAGATTCTATAGGAATTATTCTTGGGTTGGCATTGTATATATTGATTTTCATTTTTCACAAGAACACAATATTTGACTAGGTGAGGATTATCTCAAATGAGGTTACTATGTAGCTAAAAAAGTTCAATACTGAGAAGAAATTTTATATGCCATCTTATTTGGTATTCACCATCACTTACTGTCATGTTTTTAAAGGATTAAGAATTGCTAAAAGGGTAAACTCAAAGGTGGACCATGTAACCATGTGGTATCAATCTCTGTGGAGGGAAAAGGTTGGCCACCATTTCTATGAAGTGTATAATAATTTCATGTATGAGTTTAAAAAGTTACTATTTGGAGAAGATACTTCTCGTCTCTCATTAGAAACCTCGGCTTTTCTAAACTGAAAAGGTTTTTTTTCTCATGAAAAATGCATGTTTCTTACATACTATGTGTCTGAAAAATTGTTTATTATAGAAGTCACAAGATAGTACAAATTATGGTTTCATACATTTTACGAGAAAATAAAAAAGTAGTTCATTCATCTACCATGGAAGGTTGGATAAATTATCCTAAGAGGAAACGACAAGATTGACGAATATGCTTCCTATTTCAACCATTTAAAAATGAGGTATGTAGAGGAGATCAAAGGGTTTGACCCTGATCACCTTTTTTACAATCATATATTTTTAGTCAAGATTATCTCCTCACTCATAAACACTCTTATATATGTAGAAGAAGAGGGTGATATTCATGACCCTAATGTTCAATAAGTTGACAAAAATCTTAGTGATATAAAGACTATCATAAGTACCACAATACCCCATAAGGAGAGAGGCAAGTCCTCCAATGAAAAGAGTGCTCAATTTCCCACTATTTCTGGAAAAAGTGTTCTAACCAAGGTAAACCCTCATCCTAGAGAGACCCAGCAAAGAAAAACCCAGAGCAATAATTCAGGGGATGACGAAGAGAAAAACCCCCCTTAGGGAAATTTAGAAAATCCCCACAAATTAAAGGTCAAAAGGAAAAGAAATAATTCTCAGTAAGGGGGAGGAGAAATACATGCACCTGAACCTGATATGTTACTGGATGACATGGACTTGGATGTGGATATTGAGAATATTAACTTCCCAGATGAAGAAGAGCCTTCTATAGGAAATATACCGCATATTTCTACACTTGTCGTCCAGGACAAGATTTTTTATAATGAATAAACTTTTGTTGTTTAGAATGCTTCATTTGATAAAGATTTTCAGAAAAAATATTTTTGAAAGGACCTCAAAGAGTAAGAGGGGAAAGACATGGTCTATCATTGATACTCAGAACATGTTACCATGAAAGTAGTTTTCCATTCACAAGGTCACAGGGGATGCATTGGATTTTTCAATCGCTAATATGAAGGAAAAAAATGCTCGACTAAAAGAAAGAGTTAAGGAATAGGAAAACAATCTTATGCCTCCACCCATTATGGCTACCCTAGTTTCCATGATTTGGCCTGACAAGAGTTTTCAAGAAACTGCAGGATCAAGTTCAAGAGTTAAAGGAATTTCAAATTTGATTATTGCCACTCAACATTTTGTCGAAGAAAATATAAAGAAAAGGATGTCATTGATTTTAGAGTTATGAGATATGGAAAAAAAAAATTCCTCTCTAAACCTAAAAGTGCATAACACTAAGGAATATTTGGGTGCAAATCTAAAAAATGATGAAGGTTTTTATGTTGATGGAGTAGAAATGTTTGCAGAAAAGGTCTTAGCAATGATGGACCAAATGAGAAAACAAGAAGATCTACCCTCCAAGAGAAGTATCAAACAATTAAAGGCCTTTTGGATTGAAAGAATTAATGTTTTAAAGGGATTGTTATCGCAATTAGATGATGTGTCACGAAAGAGAACGAAACCATATTCAAATATTATTGGCTTGGATATTGTTGGCACCACCATTGAAGTCTCAGACCCGAAATTCATTTCAAATTCAATGCTTATGACTCGATATCAATTTGAGGAACAAATTGAAGGACTGAAGAAAGTATCAATTGAAATGTTTAACACTATGGTTGAGTTCACACATGATGATATCGAAAGTTGTCTTGTTGAGTATACCAATAAAAATGAAGAGATTGAAACTACTTTGCAACATCTATCTATTGAATATAGAGAAGTCGAGCATGAGTTGTTTAATATTAAAGTGAAACAAGAAGTGGCCATTGCCCCATTAAAGGACTATATTAAAAAATGGTTAAACAAGTCTATTGCCAATATTTCTAAGATATCAATAGAAGTAGTTACAATTGGACCTCTAACTTCCACAAACAAGAATACAAAAGACACAACAACAAGCAAATAAAAGAGAGAGATTACATCATAGTAAGTCTATGTTGATCACATATTTCTTCCCTTATTAGTTTTTCATCTAGTTACTCTTAATATTTAACTAGAAAAGTATAATTGAATCTTGATAAACTTCCTCTTTGTCTTCTTTCCAGATCCTATTGTTCGAGATCTACCCATTCTCCTATTTCTACTTCATATTTTCTTGTACATGTTTTCTTTATGGTCTGCGACAGCAACAATCCCAGTCGATTGGAAAAATGCTTGAATTTCATGCACTGTAACAGAAATTATTGTTTTTGAGAAATCCTAGAGAACTAATTTGGGATCAATTTTGACTGTATTTTATAACTCCGATTTTTGAGTATAAACTATTTGAAATTGATCTATCATAATATTCTTTTGAGCTATATAAGTATTACTCTTTAAAATTTCTCTCATGCAAATGGGCCATCTTCTTTTTATTTTGAATGTGATCAAAATCTTTATTTTGAATGTGATAAAAATCTTTATTTCTGCTATGATGGATGTGAGGACATTTTTATTTTTTGTAATGTCTGATGTTTGAGATTCCTGGTCCACTTCTTAGGAATTCTCTTTTATAATATACTTTTACTTTTCAGCATTTTGATTTTTCTTGAGCATTAAAGATTGGACTATATTATGTGATATGGTCCCATATTATTCTGGATTTGAAATCATGAAGAATATCATAATACAAAGAGGAGTACCACCTCTTTAAAAAAACATGAGGATTCATATCCTCGTGAGGTTGTTGTTTCGATCCTGATGGATTCAATCGTCAATAGTTCAATTAATGGTGTAGCCAATTGTGAAAATAATTTCACAAAGTACCTATAATAATTGCATATCTCGAAGAATCCTTGCAGATCTATGAGTGATATATGGGTGGGCCAATCTAATATTGTCTATATATTCTCTTTATGTACCTTTACTCCCTCAACACCAAGCATGTGCACCGGATAGAGTATATTTGTCAACCGAAAGTCACACTTTTCCTCCCATGTTATGTTGTAGATTATAAGATCATCAAAGAACACCAATAAGAATTTCCTCAATTGTTTGTTGAAGATATGGTTCATGCACAACTGGAAGGTAGTTGGTGCATTAATCAACCTCAAGGGCATGACTAGAAGCTCATAGTGCCCATACTAACACATGAATATTTTTTTATGGATATCCTCTTCTCTGACCCGAATCTGGTGTTTTCCTAATCACAGATCAACCTTTCAGAAGTACACTTCCCCATGCAGCTCATCTATCATCTCATTAATCCTGGGTATTTGGTATCATTTTTTTATGGTCTTCTTGTTCAGTGCCCTGTAGTCTATGCACATCATCATAGTTCCATGATTCTTCTTCACTAGTAAAACTGAAGAAGTGAAGGGATTTCAACTAGGTCTGATATATCCCATCTCCAAAAACCCCTTTATGGCCTTGTCTATTTCATCCTTAAACCTATTTGGATGCATGTAGGGTGTGGTGATAACAAGATTTAATCCCTCTTTTAGCTCAATGACATGCTCAAATCCTCTATCAAGTAGTCTCTCTACTGGTAATGGTTCAAACATTCTTTCATGTTTTCCAAGAAATTCTTGGATATCTGCATGGTAATGTTGATGATCCTATGATGGATTCTTTGTTGTGATCAATAAATCTGTTGTGCAGGCCATGTCCCTGTGTCTAAAAAGGGCCTACATGCATTGGTTAGATGCAATCCTAGGGGCACCTCTTGAAATACCTCTTAGGATGACTCTCTATCTACCCTTGTCATGGAACTCCATCCTCATGTCCCAATAATTCATGTGGATATCTCCTAATGAGTACAACCATTGGAATCTTAGAACCACATGAGTGTCTGCTAAATCTACAACACAAACGTCATTGATCAATTTATAGTTTCCTAATGTTACATCCAATCCCTTGATCCTTTGAGTAAATTCCATGTTGTACCCATATACTAATATCACATTGAATCCATCAAATTACTCCATGGGGATTTGTATCCTACTGAAAAGTGAAACATCAATGAAGTTGTGGATGGTCACTCCCTTGGATTTATCCTGCAATGTGCCTTCTCTGTGGCATCAAGGTGTGATGGCTCACCACTATTTTGTCCAATTCCCTCATCATCATCGTCATCCTCCTCATCCAAAACCACCTCAATATAATGGAGTTTACATTTTCCCATACATCAATGACCAAGTTCCCATGACTCTTTTCAACTATAGCAAAGATTTTTCCTCCTTATCTCTCTCAGAGTTTTGTCATCCAACCTGTCCTTCCCTATCCATGTCTATTGGGGAGGTTTCAACATCTAACCCCTTTGCGGGATAAATTTGTTTTCAAATTTCCTCTTGAGGAATGTGTTTTCCATATCTTAGGTCTTCATCATATCTTCTTGTAGTGTGTTTTTCCTGAAATCCTTCACCCAACCTCTTAAGGGTTCATCCAAGCCCTCCATGAAAATCATCACCATTCTCTACTCAGAAACATCAGTTACCATGACTTCCATCCACTGGAACCTTTTGAAATATGCCTATGGTGTACCTATCTACCTCAGTTATGCCAACTCCCTAAAGTGGACCTCAAGGTCCTTCCTATAGAACCTTTCCATCAGCCTCTAGGTGAAATCCTCATATGATGTTTGGAATGCCCCAATGTTAATAACCCATGGTACCAACATTCATGAGCCTCTCCATCCAAGTGTAGAGTAAAAAACTCAATTTCCTATGCGTTTGTCATTGTCTTAAGTTGGAAATAAGTGTCCAACTTATGTACCCATTCTCAGGATTTACACCTGTCAAATCCATCAAAATATGGGATAGTCATCTTCACCAATTGGCGTAGAAGATCAAAATTCTGTTGATTTTGTATTGCCTTGGGTTTGTTCCTGATCATGAGTTTGAAGTAGTCATTGTAAGACATGGCTTCCTGAGATCCTTCTTCAAGCAATCAATACTCCCTAAAGTAGGATTTCATTTCATCTTCCCCCTACTATTCCCATTCTCTTGTAGGATGCTCCTCAAGAAATGGTAGAAATAATGGTCTTGGTACCTTTCTTCTACCTTGATGTAGACCCCCCTTCTCTCCTCGGGGCTACTCAACCTCCCAGTCAAGGATCTTAGACTCTCGGAGCTAAATCGGCTCTCTGAAACCTCAATGGTCTCGCTTGTAATTAAACACAGGCCCTTTTAGTCCTTTGGTTCAAGTTCTATGGCACCCACGACCCCTCCTTTAACGCTACTGAACTATCAAGGTTCAGGCGCTAACTCCTCTTTCATTAGCCCTTTTCCCTTATGTGACCTCTGGATATGTCCTCACACAGATAGACGATTACGAGCATGCCCAAGAGTGGTTTGGGATCAACCCTATTTTCTCCCCACAATTAACTACTAATTTCCATGCGTCCTTGTTTCGATATAGTGGTTTCGATTCCTTCCTGCTCTCAAATTTTTAAAGTCCGAGCACTTTTTGTCCCCGCAATCCTACATCACCATTGGTCTTGTGATCTCGGACAGAGCCTCTCGATCAACGGTTCATATCTGTCTCCTTTCCTTCCTTCTCTATGGACCATGCCCTCCTAGATATTTGTGATCTGTTGACATGTGCCCCTTTCAAATCAATGATCACGTTCTGCTTCACCAATTCAGGTTCCGTAGTTTTCAACTGTCAAACCTTACTTTCTCCGCAACACTTACACCTGAAGCTCATGATCGATTGACGCATGTCTCTCGCATATCGACGACCACAACCCACTTCGGTTATTCAGCTTCGGAGATTCCAATCCTTTGTATTCACCTTTTCCTATAGTGCTTTCACCCGAAGAAAATGACCTGTCGACGCTTGTCCCTCATAGATCGAAGGTTGTGGTTCAATTCATCTCTTTGGGATTTGGGAGTCCTATCTCTTACACACCCACCTTCTCCCAGATTTGTTTCACCCAGAGTTCACAAATATCTGTCGTGTTTCCTTCTAAATAAGATGGTTACTATTCACTTCGGCGATTTGGGCTTCGAGATATCAACTTCTACACACTTGTCTTCACCCAAAGACAATATATGCTTTCCTTATGTCCTCCACGACAGATGATTATGATCAGCTTCGGCCTTCAGGACTTTGGGATTTTGTCAAACTCCACATTTGGATTCCTCCAAAGTGAAATTTCCCAAAATCTCAGATCTGTCGACACATATTTCCTAGCAACCAATGGCCAAGATCTGCTTTGGCCTTCGGCTCTTCGGTGATTTTTCTTCTTCCTTATCCACAAACCTCTTAAGTGACTTTGCTCCAGAGTTAGGGATATTTTACCACCTGTCCCTCTGGAGGATGGATGGTCCCTGGCCTCTTCGAGACTTCGATGAATCTTTGCTTCTATATGCATGAAAACACTTAATGCTCATGAGCATTACCCAGATCTGATGGTCTGGAATGATCCCTCTCCCTCCTTGATGGATCTTGGTCGGTGACTCATAAAACCTTAAAAAATTTAATCCCTTTGAAGATTTCTCCCACTATCTCTCCTTCTTCTCCTTTAAATCCTTAAAGAGTTACTTCGACACTTAGTCGAATTTCTGATCTATGCACTCCTTGCAACAGATTCTTACGCAAGAGTTAGGTTCTTGCTGACAACTGTGCACACCTTGTAGCGGTCACTTTTCACTCCTTGAAAAGAGAATTTTTACGCTATCTCTTCTATGTTTTTGATTCAAGACAGACTCTGTCAACGCACTCCTTGCGGACTATGTGCACACCTTGCACGCACTAAGCGAAGAGAAAAAAATTGAAGCTTATACAAACATTTCATTGTTTCATATACTCAATACTATAATAAATTCATTCATAAAAACAACAATAACAGGGAGTTGAAAACAATAGAAACATCATGCATTGGATCAATTTTCCTCTATTATATTCATTCAAAAATAAATGGCTACAACTATGATAAACAACAACAAAACTCAACAACAACTAAATCACAACAAACTCCTACTAACTTGCAACAGCCTCATTCGGGAATATAAAACCTCTATTTGTCTCAAAGGGTTCATAGGGTTCCCTCCGACTACTCATCTACTCAAAAACAAAACCTAACTTCTACCTAAGTTTCGTTACATTCAAGACTAGGAGTGTATTGGATTAATGAGAGGGGGGGTGAATCAGTGATAGAGCAATGCAATCCTTTTTTTTAACCATATAATCCAAGTGTTATATCAATGAAGCATTATCATCCAATAACTGCAAAGTAAATAAGAAATGAACAAATGAACAAGCATACACGTACACAGTACACCATTGTTTTACGTGGAAACCCAAATCGAGAGAAAACCATAGAATTATTTTTCTTATATGTCGTAAGGAATTACATTCATTGGAAGCACCAACTTCCTTTGTTTTCCAACTGCAACTGAAAGGAGGATCCAACCCCCTAGTTTCTTAGGCTACAACCTGAGGGAAGATCCAACTCCCCAATTCTCTGGATACAACCAGAAGGAGGCTACAACCACTTGTCCTTGCCTCGTACTGCCACCCTAAAGTAGAAGTAGAATTATGGAACCACTATCAACCTGTCACTGTAATATATACTATTGTAAACTTGTACCAATAAATTTGAACCATGCATCAACCTATACCCCAACCTGTAATCAACCTGTACCATAAACAAGTGCATCAACCATGCACCAACCTATACCAAATAACCTGTAAACAACCTATACCATAAACAAGTGCATCCAACCATGTACCAAGTATGTACCAATCATGTTTCAACTACTCATCAACTATAACTCATCAATATGTACCAACATCATCAACTATACAACTCACGTATGTGCCAACTCATCATCTACTTGTCTCAACCATGTACTCAACATGTACCTCAACCAAAATCCCTCATCAATTTCATCATTCAAATATGATTTGTAGCTCTATAATAGACCTGGTCTATATGATCACATTCCTGCAAACCTTCCTTAACTTCAACAACAAGAGACTAGCATTTTCTTCAAACTTTTATTTAGTCTCACATGCCTAGTTTTGGATTAGTCAACAACCCTAACTTGAAGTAATCATAAATTTGTACCTATAATGTATAAAGATATGAAACTAATACACAATGTTCTTCAGTGTGTTTTATGAAATTCTTCCAGGTTTCGCTACTTGTAACCTCTCAGAAAAGTAGTTATAGCAAAAATGGCACACCTTCCTGAATTTTGGCTTATTCTAGAGAGTGACCTTGTAGAGTGTGCCCCGCACGCAATATTTGTTTAATTGATATGAAAATATTACACATCATACTATAGGCTTTAATATAACCAACACATTTGGTTTCATTTAATTTGGATCTGTTATGAATAAGTTATGACATTTTTACCCGAAACACTTGTTTTTTACTGTAACTCCAAAAATACAATGACCCACAAGATGAATTTTTTACCACAGATACTTGGATATGTTTTCTCAATGGTATAGAAATTTCACATTCTGAATCATTATATAAAAAATATATATATAGCGAAAATGGTGAGATGAATTGTAAATAACATACCTTAGAAAGCACCATCAAAAGAATTTATCCTTCCTTGCATTTCGGCCTTCTTTTCTTCACCTTCCCTCTGAATTTTGGCTTAGATATCCTTGGTTACCTTAGACACCTATAGATATTCAATATTCTCAAGTGTGATTAAAATGAGAGAGCCTTTCCTCTTATTTATACTGTCCAAGTAGCTTCCTTAAAAACATCTTCTAGGTCACTTGGCCCCACTTTCCTTATTTTAGGGTTAACCCACTTCTAATTTCTCCATTAAATTTATTATTGAAATAATTTATTTTGTATTCACTTTGA
>SNQJ01S0013292.1:112209-146061 GCA_010110895.2 Picea sitchensis | reverse complement strand
TTGGGTCCATTACCCAAACCTGGGGTCTCCAACTTCTCATGGCCATAACTCTCTAACCGTGAGGAGTTATGCGACGTTCCACATACCACCAGAAATGGAATGACAAGAACTATCCATCTAGGATAGTTTACCTGAAAAATTCATTGTCCTTAATCTCATTATTCCACAATTAAGCATGGGTTCTCTTACTCCGCAAAGTGTCTTCCCGTGAGGGCTTTCACCATAAGGGGACCACTTTGGAGTTCATCCATCTTTACTTCTTATCATCCATGAAAAGACAATAATGAGTCATCTTTACATCAAACAATCTTGGGTTCATTACCCAAACCTTTGTGTTGCGGGGCTTTCTTCAAGGGTTGACATTAATTACAACCAACCTTAATCAACAAAGTGAAACTCCCAGATCACTTGTTATCATTCAGCTCCCAAGCATTTGATCTTACTCAAATTTTCAATCAGCTCCAAAATATTTGCAGTAAACACCAACGTTTAAGATTCTGAAATGATTCAAAGGCGTTGAGTTGTCCTGCCACGCATGATATTTGGTGATTCTCCTACATCATACTCCCCTGGACAAAAATTCATGGACTCATGTCCATGAATTCCTATACTGACTTTCCATGCTTCTGGATATCAACTTCATTTTCCCAACTAGCATCTTCTATCGGGTTTCCCTTCCACTTGACCAAATATTCAAAATAGGTCTTCCTCCTAGTCTCCTTTCCAATCCTCTGGTAAACGATCTTCTCCATCTGTGGGTTTTTTTCTACATGCATCTGCTTCTCCCACTGAATCTTCTCCTGATCTTTTGATCTCTCTATGTCATTTTCCCTATAAGGATACAGGTTTGATATGTTGAATATGGGTGATATTCCCACATCATCTGGTAGCTCAATATCATAGGCCTTTGCATCAAACTTTCTTAATATATTACATGGCCCTATCGTTTTCATCTTCAAGTTGTTATATGTTCCCCTAGGGAACTTTTATTTCCTGAGATGTGCCAGAACCTGATCTCCTACTTCAAATTGAAGCTCTCCGTGATTTTGATCAACTATGCGCTTGTACTCTCGTCTAGAGATCTGCAATTGTCCTATGATCTAGCTAAGGAGTTTCTGCATTTCTGTAGAAAAATATTATGCTCCATCTCTTTTGATCTCACCCTGTTCCAAGTATCTCAACTCAAATACTCCTCTTGGTTGCATTCCATACAGTATTTGGAATGGGCTCTTTCGAGTGCTCATGTTTGGTGAATCATTGTATGCAAATTATTCTTGTGGCAGAATATGTTCCCACTGACTGTGATGCTTAGTGACTAGACTCCTCAATAAGTTTCCCAAACTTCTATTCACCACCTCAGTCTGTCCATTTATCAGAGGGTGATAAGTTGAGTTGAAGGACATGTCCCTAGCTTCTTCCACAATGTTCTCTAGAAATGACCAAAAAATTTAGTGTCTATGTCTGAGACAATTCTCCTGGGCAATCCATGAAGGTGAACAACTTCCTTGAAAAATAAATTTGCAACATGTGTTGCATCACTAGTCTTCTCGCATGGGATAAAATGTGTCATCTTTGAAAATATATCCACCACCAAAAATATGGAATCACATCCTCTTTGTTTTCTTGGCAGTACCAAGACAAAATCCATGTTTATTGCATCCCAAGGCCTCTCTAGTATTGGAAATGGTTGATACAATCCAATGTTCTATCTTTTTCCTTTTTCATGTCGGCAGATTCTACATCTGTTCACAAACTTTATCACTTATGTTCTCATACCTGGCCAATAGTATGAACTTCTCAACAGTGAAAATGTTTTATCATGGCCAAAATGTCCAGCCAATCCTCCACTATGCTTCTCCTTCAAAAGGTTATCCCTCATTGAGCATTTTGGTATGCACAAATGATTACCCTTGAACAAGAATCCCTCTTGAATCATATACTATGTCCACTAGCGTCTGTCTCTCAGCACTGTATTTTCACATGCTTTGTATGCTTCCTTGAAATATGGATCATCACAATACATATCCTTAAGGTGTTCAAACCCCAAGGTCTTCACCTGAAACTACTGCAGAATCAAACATCTCCTGCTTAATGCATCAATAACTTTTTTAGCATTCCCAGCAATATTTTTTATGACAAAAGTAAAATTATTCATAAAATCAATCCACTTTGCATGCCTCTGTTTCAAGTTTTCTTCTCTGGTTATGAATTGTAAAGCTTGGTTATCACTATACAGGACAAATTCATGTGTAACAAGGTAGTGCCTCCATTTCTTCAAGGCTTGAATTATGGCATAAAAATCCTTATCATATGTGGAGTACTTTCTCTTAGTCTCATTCAACTTTTCACTTAAATATGAAACTGGTTTATTATCCTGGCTCAAAACTGATCCAATTGCAATTCCACTTGCATCACATCTCACTTGAAATGTCTTTCCAAATTTTTGTAAGACCAGAATTGGTCATTATGTTATCTTCTCCTTCAATATATTGAAGCTCCTCTCGGCCTCCTCTGTCCATTTAAAATACTTGTGCCTCTTCTTCACTATATCCATCATAGGTGCACAAATTCCACTAAAATCTATGATGAACTTCCTATATAAACTTGCTAATCCATGGAACCTTGTCACTTCAAACATACTCCTTGGTGATGGTCATTCTTTGATTTCTTTCACCTTTTATGGATCCATCTTCAATTAATTTGAAGAGATCACAAAACCCAAGTAAATGAGTTATGTCTTCATAAAAGAGGACTTCTTCAGATTTATCAACAACTTCTCCTGCTGTAGTATCCTCATCACTAATGTCAGATGTCTCAAATGCTCCTCTTTAGTCTTGCTAAAGACCAGTATATCATCCAGATATTCAACCACAAACTTGCCAATGAAGTCTTTCAGTATTTAATTCATCAACCTCGTAAAAGTACTTGGGGCATTTGTTAATCCAAATGGCATAACAAGTCACTCATACAACCCTTCATTTGTCTTAAAGGATGTTTTCCACTCATCACCTTCTCTCATCCTTATCTGGTCATATCCACTTTTCAAATCTATTTTAGAAAATAAATTTTCTCCACTTAAACAATCCATTAAATCATCCATTCTTGGCAAAGGAAATCTATACCTGATGGTGATATTGTTAATGGCTCTCGATTCTATACACATCCTCCATCCTCCATCCTTATTTGTAATAAAAATAGTTGGTACTGCGCATGCAATCAATCTCTCTATGACCAAACCCTTTTCTAACAAATCCTGGATTTGGTTCTTTACCTCTTAATTCTCTTGAGGTGTTAATCTGTATGTTGCTTTGTTTGGTAGACTTGCTCCTGGTATCAAATCAATATGATGGTTGATACTTCTGATGGGTGGAAATGAGTTAGGAAACTCATCCACTACTATGCCAACAAAATTATCCAACAACTCGTGAACTTCTTCAGGAAATTCATCCATCGAAGTACTTGTAAGGAAAACTACAGGTTTCCTTACGACAACAAACTACATCTCTTGTTCCTTCTTGACAACTCTCAAGTTTTCCTTCCCACTCATGAGAAGTATGCTTGTGTTGGTTTCTTCCTTTACTTTCTTCTCCTGTATTGGAAGAAACATGTGTGTCCTACCATTCTTCTCCAAGGTGTAAGTGTTTTTTATCCCATCATAAATGAAATTTATGTCGAATTTCCATGGTCTTCCCAACAAAATATGACATACATCCATGGGAATCACATCACACAGAATTTCATCTCTATATCCTCATATCTTAAATTCAATGAGGCATTGTTTAGTGACTATTACCTCGTGTCATTTATGCAACCATGAGACCTTATATGTATTTGGATGTGCAATTGTCTCCAGTTTCAATTTCTCCACCATCTCTGTGGACACTAATTTTTCAGTGCTCCCACTTTCAATTATCACCTTTCATACTATGTATTTAGTCTTTCAAGTTGTCATGAATAGACTGTCCTCTGCACTGGCTTTTCAATTTCTGAATCTGGTTTTAAGATAACCTTCCTCAACATCAGGGATGTTCCATCCTCTGCACCTTTTACTTCAACATTCATTTTATGTGCTTTAGAAATGTGATCTTCACCTCCTCCTTATTTCTTTCCCTAGGGTCATTCCCAAGACATGTGTCTTGTCTTTCCACAAGAATAAAATCTTACTTCCCCTCCTCTATTTCTTCCTCTTCCGCTAGAATAACTTCTTCCACCACCTTGTCTTCCTCAATAACTTCCTCCTCTTTCTGAGTGACTGTGTGGTTTCTCAATACCATCTTTGGATTTCTACTTCTTATCATGGGAAAATCCCTTTCCTTTGCTTGGGATTTTTCCTCTGTTTCATTGACTCTATTTCCTGGCCAACTTCTCCTCTTCCTTCACAAAAATCTGATAAGCATCCTCTACTATCCTTACTGACATCATGTTGATATTATCCCGGATTTCATACCTCAATCCATTTATGTATCTAGAAATTTTTTCTTCATCTTTCTCTTGCTGCCCAGTCCTAATATTTAGCTTGTAGAAATCCTTCGTGTACTCTTTTACTGTCATACCCTTTTGTCTCAGGTTCTGCAACTTCTTGAACAGATTTATCTGATAATCTTTGGGCATGAATTTAGCCTTTAGCTTGGCTACCATTCTGTCCCAATTCTTTATATTTTGTTTTCCTTTGCTTCTCCTCTCAGCCTGCAGTTTGTCCCACCATAGTGTTGCATTTCCTTTTAGTCTGGTGACAGCATGTCTCACCTTTTTCTCCTCATCGACAACTTCATAGTCAAAATATTTGTCCATGGATATTATCCAATCCAACAACTCTTCAACATCCAAATTGCCTTCATATATTGGGATGTCTACTTTGGCTCTAGCTCCCAACTTAACAACCATTGTCAGCAAACGTTCCTTGGAAAACTTTTCTCCTACATCTTCTTCAACTTCTACTTCTTCACTCTTTGCATCACTGATGTCCCCAACATCATGTGATCTCCTCTACGTTGCCTCCATCACTTCTAATCTTTCAAGAATCTCTCTCATTTATTTTTCCATAGCGCGATTTGATAAAGGTGGCTCCACATGTCTCCTCGATGGCATTGTGTTGAATGTCTCTCACACATAGAGTACAACTTCGAACTCCTTTTCGCTTCTTGAAAATAATTTCAAGCTCTGATACAACTTGATGCAGACCCCCCTTCTCTCCTCAAGGATGCTCAACCTCTCGGTCAAGGATATTTGATTTTCGGAGCCGAATCATCTCTCTGAAACCTCAATGGTATCGATTGTAATTAAACACAGGCCCTTTCAGTCCTTTGGTGCAGGTTCTATGGCACCCACGACCCCTCCTTTCACGTTGTTGAACTATCAGGGTTCAGGCACTAACTCCTCTTTCATTATCCCTTTTCCCGTATGTGACCTCGGGCTATGTCCTCGTGCACACACACACAATTATGAGCGTGGCCAAGAGTAGTTTTGGATCAGTCCTCTTTTCTCCCCCCCAATTCACTACCAATCGCCACGCATCCTTATTGCGATATCGTGGTTTTGATTGCAGCTCGCTCTCAAATTTTTAAAGTCCGAGCACTTTCTTTCCCTGCAATCCTGCGTGACTATTGGTATCACGATCTTAGACAGAGCCTATCGATCAACAGTTCAGATCTTCCACCTTTCCTTCCTTCTCTCTAGACCACACCCTCTTAGATATTTTCAATATGTTGACGCGTGTCCCTTTCAAATCAACGATCGTGATCTCCTTGACCAATTTGGGTTTCATAGTTTTCAACTCTCAAACCTTACTTTCTCCGCAATGCTTACACCCGGAGATCATGATAGATTGATACATGTATCCCACATATCAATGGCCATAACCCACTTTGGCTATTCATCTTTGGGGATTCCAATCCTCAGTCTTCACCTTTTCCTAGAGTGCTTTCACCCGAAGACAATGACCTATCGATGTGTGTCCCTCACAGATCGATGGTTTTGGTTCACTTCGGATCTATGGGCTTCGGGAGTCCCATCTGTTACACACCCACCTTCTCCCAAAGTGTTTTCACCCAGAGTTCATGGATCTTTGTTGCATGTCCTTCTGAATTGGATGGTTACGATTCACTTCAGTGATTCGGGCTTCGGTGATCTCGACTTCTGTACACTCGTCTTTTCCTGGAGTGTTCTCACCTGAAGACAATGGATTCTTGCCCCGTGTCCTCCATGATGGACGATTGAGATCAGCTTTGACCTTCGAGACTTTGGGAGTTTGTCAAACTCTGCATTTGGATTCCTCCGAAGTGAAATTTCCCAAAATCTCATATTTGTCGACACATATTTCCTGGCAACCAATGACCAAGATCTCCTTCGGCCTTCAGCTCTTCAACGATTTTGCTTCCTCCTTATCTACAAACTTTGGAAGTGATTTCGCTCCCTACAATTCACTACCAATCGCCATTCATCCTTATTGCGATATCGTGCTTTCGATTGCATCCCACTCTCAATTTTTTAAAGTTCAAGCACTTTCTTTCCACGCAATCTTGCGTGGCTATTGGTTTCATGATCTTAGACGAAGTCTCTCGATCAATGGTTTAGATATGACTCCTTTCCTTCCTTCTCTTCAGACCACGCCCTCCTAGATCTCTGTGATATGTTAACATGTGTCCCTTTCAAATCAACAAAATTTGATTTTCTTGACCAATTCGGGTTTCAGAGTTTTCAACTCTCAAACCTTACTTTCTCCACAATGCTTACACCCAGAGCTCACGATCGTTTTCCGCATGTCTCCCGCAGATCGACAACCATGACCCAGTTTGGCTATTCATATTTGGGGATTCCAATCCTCAGTCTTCTCCTTTTCCAGGAGTAATTTCACCCAAAGACAATGACCTGTCGATGTGTGTCCCTCACAGACCGACGGTTGTTGTTCACTTCATATCTTCGGCCTTCACGAGTCCCATCTCTTACACACCCACCTTCTCTCGGAGTGTTTTCACCCAGAGTTCATGGATCTATGTTGTGTTTCCTTCTGAATTGGACGGTTACGATTCACTTCGACGATTCTAGCTTTGGGGATCTCAACTTTTTCACACTCGTCTTTTCCCAGAGTGTTCTCACCCAAAGACAATGGATTCTTTCCTCGTGTCCTCCGCAATAGACGATTGCGATTAGATTCGTCCTTTGAGATTTTGGGAGTTTTTCAAACTCCGCATTTGGATTCCTCCAAAGTGAAATTTCCCAAAATCTTAGGCTTGTCAACACATATTTCTTGGCCACCAACAACCGATATCTGCATCGGCCTTCGGCTCTTTGGAGATTTTGCTTCCTCCTTTTCCACAAACTTCTGAAGTGATTTCTCTCTAGAGTTAGGGATATTTTACCACCTATCCCTCTAAATGATGGAAGGTCCCTGGCCTCTTCGGGACTTCAAAGAATCTTCACTTCTATATGCACGCAAAGAATTAGCGCTCATGTTCTTTACCCAGATCTGACGGTCTGGAATGATCATGCTCCCTCCTAGATGGATCTTGGTTGGTGATCATGAAACCTTTAGAACTTTCCTCCCTTTGAATATTTATCCCTCTATCTCTCTTGATCTCTCTCTCCTTCTACTCCTTTATTACACAAATGCGCCACCCAGGGCACATCCACTCCCACAGGACCTTCTCTTCCTTAGGCCCGAAGAGCTAAAATTCTCTTCAAATCCCTTATCGAGACTTTCCAACACCCACATGACTCTCCTTATGATCTCCCTTTGTTCTATCGGGAAATCGAACCTCGCAAGATGTTGAGTCTTGAACTCACAGGATCAGGTCTCACAAATTCTCGAACCTTGATGAATATTCTCCAAACGCTTTCCTTGATCTTATCAGGAATTTCCTTGTCGGGAAATCGACACTTGCGTTATCGTGATCCACTACCCTCATAGATCCCTGACTCCCGATATTCGATGGTATCTCTCTCCACTCCTTAGCTCCCTCCAGCTAACTCCATTCTCATGCGACTTGCTAGTCCATGAGACCACAGTCCTTTCCCCTAGTGGAGTTTTGAAATTTGCGAAAATGGAGTGTATAAAACTTATGCTCTCGAGATCTCCGATTCTCCGATCCCCGATGCCACTTGGAGTTGACTCCTGTAAGGGTTGACCTTCCGACACCTGTCCTCCACTACGTCCTTAACCTCGTCAGGAAATCACGTATCGAGATATCGTGATTCCCGTTGTCATGTGCACGGGACTTTCAATTCCCTGATCCCCAACTTTGCGGGATCTCCTGCCACGTGTCCCTGTAGATGGACGGTTCTGATCCTGTCAAAAAATCGTGGATCACGATTCCTACATGCAAGTGTTTCTTTCCTCCGAAAACTCCGATGCTCCAAACTCCAACTCTTCAGGATCTCTTGCCATGCACCCTCGCTGATGGACGGTTCAAAGCTCCCGTCGGGATATCGCGGATCGCGATTCCAACATGCGAGAGTTCTATGTCTTCGAAAACCCCGATTCTCCGATGAACTGAACCCTGACTCTTCGCTTGATGTCTGACGCGTGTCCTATTGATATCAACGACTGAGATTCCCCGTCGGATTTTTGAGACTCAAAAGGTCTCAGTTCTCTCAATATTTAAAACCCTAATGCCTCCAAAATTCCGATGCCTCGCCAAAATGTTGGCGCGTGTCCTGTCGAGATCAATGGCTAGGATCCTTTCTCGGGGTTTCGAGACTCACAAGGTCTCGATTCTCTTTCTTAACAAAACCCCGATGACTCTAATATCCCGATGACTCCTCTAGGACTCCTCCTCTGCTCGCTTGGGCTTAAACCCTGCGCAACTTCCCGAGATCTAATGGCTAATGGGATTTCGTTGATCTTATCTGTAAGATCCTGACCGTCCACTTCCTTCTCAGCTATCTGCTATGAACACTGGTCCTTCTGCACGTAACTTGGCAGCATCTATTCGATCACTTTATGCACAGACTCTCAGTGCTTCTCCTCGATGGATTTGGAAGCCTTATCCTTCTTGAGCTTTCCTCAATTGCTTACAACTTCAAATGGGTTCTCTGCACACACTCCCTGCGACAGTTCTCAACCACTTCTAAGTGTTGATCTCTCTTGACCCTGCACACACCTGCAGTAGTAGTCCTTCAATACTTCACTCAGTTTCACGACTGAGACTCTCCTCAACCTATGCACTCCTTGCATGGCTTTAGCAACCCCCTCTCACTTCTGAATGAATGAGAACAATATTTTAACTCCCTAAGCCTTCGGTCAACACACTCCTTGCAGACAACTTTGACTGCACTCCTTGCAGGAATCCTTGCGCATGAAGAGAAACAATTGTAACTCACTTCACTCCCTCTCAGATTTCAATCTCAGCACATGAAATCACAGACACAGCATAACAGAAAATGCATAATAGGAAGTAATATTCATAAGCATAGCATTCAACACACATACACAGAGAATAACACAATAGCCATGAATCTGAATCAACTTCTTCTATTAATTCAAGATCTATACATGGGTGTTCTTCTATAGTTCTCTACTTCTCTTCTATGTTCTGGATTCTTCTAACTCTTCCTGAACTATCAACAACTACTACCATAATACAATGAGGGTGTCTATATCCGTTTTTCCCTCTTTCTTCTAGAACTGTCTAATCTAAATTCAATTCTATCTACCTACATTTACTACTTATAAATGCCTCTGTCTATCTCAGACGAGAGCATATGGCTCGAGGTCTGATTACATTTTACCAAGGCGACATAATTAAATTATCTCATTTATGTTTGCGCATCAACTTCAAGGGAAATTCAAAAAAACTTGTGTTGGACCTCTTCCAGCTGACTTCATGCTTCCATGTTGGCTTGCTTGTCATGAGGGATGCTCCAGCATCATACTCCCTCACTTGAAAATTTGCATGGGCTCCTGTCCATGAGCTCCTGCACGGTATGTCCATGCTTCAAAATTTTGGCTTCAGTCTCTCAGCTGGCATCTTCAACTGGGTGTCCCTTCCACTTGACCAAATATTAAAAATATTCATTCCTCTTGGTTTTCTTACCCACTCTTTTATCCAGTATATGCTCCATCTGTGGCTTTTTTTCAACTGGCATCTGCTTCTACCACTGGACCTCTGGTTGATCATCACCTTCTGCTCCTGCTTCATCAGCTTTATATGGATATAAATCTGAAACATTAAATATCGGAGATATTCCAATGCCCTCTGGTAACTCGATCTCATAAGCATTCTCTCCCATCTTCTTCAAGACCTTGCATGGTCCGATTTTCTTCATTTTCAGCTTGTTGTCTGTTCCTCTCGGGAACCTTTCCTTCCTCAAATGTGCCAAAACAAGATCCCCAAATTCAAACTGAAGTTGTCTCTGATGTTGATCTTCTATGCGCTTGTACTCCTAATTTGATTTCAGTAGTCGCTCCTTCACCCTACTGTGAAGTTCTTTCATCGCTTCAGCGAATTCTCCTGCACTAGCACTGCTAGTATCAGTCTGTTCTGAATCCCTTAGTTCAGACACTCCTCTTGGTTGTCTCCCATAGATAATCTGGAATGGAATGTTTCCTGTGCTCCGATTTACTGAGTCATTGTAAGCAAACCTTTCCTGTGGCAATATATTGTCCCAAATGCTATGGTGCTCCGTCACCAAGCTTCTCAACAAGTCTCCTAGACTCCTGTTCACCGCTTTCGTTTGCCCATCCGTTTGAGGATGATAAGTTGAACTAAACACCACGTTAGTTCCGAGATTCTTCCACAATGTCCTCCAGAAATTCCCTATGAATTTTGTGTCTCTGTCCGAAACTATGCTTTTTGGCAATCCATGAAGTCGAACGATCTCTTTGAAAAACGAAATTGCAATGTGGGTCGCATCACTGGTCTTCTGGCATGGAATGAAGTGTGCCATCTTGGAAAACCTTTCAACTACCACAAAGATTGAATCAACACCCCTTTGTGTTCTTGGCAATCCCAATACAAAATCCATGCTAATTTCGTCCCACGACTTCTCAGGTATGGGCAATGGCTGATAAAAACCCACATTTTTCTTCCTTCCTTTTGAATGCTGGCAAATCTTGCATCTATCCACAAACTTCTTGACTTTTGACCGCATCCCTGGCCAAAAGTATGACTCTCTCAACTTTTCAAATGTCTTATCATGACTGAAGTGTCCTGCTAAGCCTCCGTTGTGTTTTTCTTTTAACAGATTCTCCCTCATGGAGAAATTTGGAATACACAATTTATTGATTCTGAACAACAATCCTTCTTGGACCATATAGTCTATCCAAGGGCTTCTGTCTCTGAGAACTAGATTCTCAGTTGCTTCATATGCTTCTGCAAAATCTAGATCATCTGCATACATGTCCCTCATATCATCAAAGCCTAACGTCCTTACTTTGAACTCCTGCAACAACAAATATTTCCTGCTCAAAGCATCAACCACTTTGTTAGAAGTACCAGAAATATGCTTTATTACAAAAGTGAAATTTTGCATGTATTCAACCCACTTAGCATGCCTCTGATTCAACTTTTCTTGTTGAGTCACAAACTGTAATGCATGGTTATCACTATATAAAATAAATTCCTTTAGAATCAAATAGTGCCTCCATTTATTCAATGCCTGGATGATGGCATAAAATTCTTTATCATACATGGAGTACTTTTCTTTTGCCGCATTCAGATTCTTGCTGAAATATGCAATCGATCTGTCCTCCTGACTCAAGACCGCTCTGATGGCAAACCCGCTTGCATCGCATTTAACCTGAAATGTCTTTTGAAAATCTGGGAACACCAAAATTGGTTGCTCTGTAATCTTTCGTTTCAACAAATTGAAACTCTGCTCAGACTCTTCCGTCCAGTGAAAAGATTTATGTCTTTTCTTCACTGTATCCATCATTGCTGCATTAATCCCACTGAAATTCCTGATGAATTTCCTATAGAAACTTGTCAATCCATGAAAACTTCTCACCTCGAAAATATTTCTCGGTGATGGCCAATTCTTAATTACCTCCACCTTTTCTGGATCCATCTTCAACTCATTAGATGAAATAACAAAACCCAAATAAATGAGTTCTGTCTTCATAAATGAGGACTTTTTCATGTTAATCAACAGCTTCTCCTGCTGTAGCTTCTTCATTACTGTAGCTAAATGCTTCAGATGTTCTTCTTTTGTTTTGCTGAAAATCAATATGTCATCTAGATACACGATGACAAACTTCCCAATGAATTCCTTCAGCACTTCATTCATCAACCTCATGAAGGTACTCGGTGCATTCGTCAATCCAAACAGCATGACTAGCCATTCATACAACCCTTCATTGGTTTTGAAGGTTTCCTTCCATTCATCGCCTTCCCTCATTCGAATCTGATTGTATCCGCTTTTCAAATCAACCTTTGAAAAAAATATGGCTCCACTTAAATAGTCCATCAAGTCGTCCATCCGTGGCAATGGAAACCTGTACCTAATGGTTATCTTGTTAATGGCTCTGGAATCGGTGCACATTCTCCAACCTCCATCTTTCTTTGGACTCAATACCGTTGGAACGACACATGGGCTTAAAATTTCCCTAATCAGTCCTTTATCCAACAGTTCTTGCACCTGCCTTTTAACTTCTTCATTTTCCTACGGCGTCAACCTGTACGCAGCTTTGTTTGGAAAAATGGCTCCTGGTATGAGGTCTATATGGTGACTTACGCTCCTCATCGGCGGCAACGAATGAGGTAATTCATCCACTGCAATATCAGCGAACTCTTCCAGTAGTTCCTGAACTTCTTCTGGCAGATCGTCCACCTTTGTGCTAGTCAAAACAATTCTCGACTTTCTGACCACAAAGAATTGTGGATCCTCCTTCTTCTTAACTTCTGTAAGAAGTTCCTTCCCACTCATGAGAAGTACCCGGTTGCTTACTTCCAATTTCACTTCTTTATACTTGATCGGATACAATGTGTGGTTTTTCCCATTCTTCTCCAGGGTATATGTGTTCATTCTCCCATCATGAATCACATTTCTATCATACTGCCATGGTCTTCCCAGCAATAAATGACAAACATCCATAGGAATAATATCACATAAAACTTTATCATTATATCTTCCTATCTTGATGTCAACTAAGCACTATTTAGTGACATTTACCTGATGTCCCTTCTGTAGCCATGAAACCTTATATGGACTCAGGTGATCAGTTGTCTCCATCTCCAACTTTTCTACCATCTCAGTTGAAACGAAATTATCTATGCTTCCACTGTCCACAATGACCTTGCACACTCTATCATTGGTTTTGCAAGTAGTCCTAAAAATATTGTTCCTCTGCGCTGAATTTTCCACATCCCTAAAAAGATTGTTCCTAAAAAGGACTTTCCGCATCACCAGCAACCTTCCACTTTTAGCGTATTCTGCCTCAGTATCTCGCCTTTGTGCCTCAGCGATGTGAGTCTCCCCAGTTTCTTTCTTTTTCTCTGGACACTCAAACGACCTGTGCCCATTCTTTATACACATGAAGCATGTAATTACTCCACCTCTTCCTCTTCCTCTACCTTTGGTATGAGGAAACCTATCATTATTAGCATATCCTCCTGTTTGTTTGATTTTCTGTCCTCGCTGCTCAACAGATGGCCTTCTCTGCGAGGTTCCACCTCTTTCAAATTTTCCCTGAGGTTTCTTCCATTCCTCCTTGGGCTTCTGGTATTTATCTTGGGCAACTGCTTTGCCTCTGGGATGACTTCTGCCACGGCCCCTCTGACTTTGTTTACGGCTCAGCTTCTCCTCAGCTTTTAGAGCCAATTGGTAAGCATCCTCCACCGTTCGGATGGTTTCCATACTTATTTCATCCTGAATTTCATACCTCAGGCCATTTATGTACCTCGCCACCTTTTCGTCATTGCTTTCGCGATGACCTGCTCTGATATTCAACCTCTAAAATTCCTCAGTATACTCTTTCACTGTCATCATCTTTTGTCTCAGGTTCTGCATCCTCCTGAACAGAGAAATTTGATAATCCCTGGGAATGAATTTTTCCTTCATCTTTGCAATCATCCTGTCCCAGCTCTTTATCTTCTGCTTGCCTTGGCAACACCTATCAGCTTGCATCTCATCTCACCATAATGCTACGTGTCCTTTCAATCTTGTGACAGCATGCCTAACCTTCTTATCTTCTTCGATATCCTCATAATCAAAATAAGTATCAAGAGATCTAATCCAGTCTAGAAGCTCTTCTGCATCCAGATTCCCTTCATAAGATGGAATGTCCATCTTTGTTTTCGAACTCATCTGAGCGATAGCCTTAATCAATCGCTCATTGGCTGCATCTTCCACTGGGATTTCCTCTTGTTCATGTCCAGCATCATCTTCGTTCTTGGATTCACTGATATCTCCTGCATCAGCTGTGCACCTTTGTCTTATCTCCATGTCCTCCATTCTGGGACGAAGATTTCACATTCCTCTCTCCACGTCTGTATTCTGTACTTGCCTACCTCTTTCTCTGGACAATTCCCTTTCTTCCTCTGGATCACGTGATTTTCTACCTCTTCTCCTTGGCGACATGCTAAATTCTCCTTTTCCTCTGCTACAGAAAGAAAAGAAACTTTTCTATGCTCTGATACCACTCTGACGCAAACACACCACCCAGGGCATGTCCACTCCCATAGGACCTTCTCTTCCTTAGGCCCGAAGAGATAAAATGCTCTTCAAATCCCTTATCGGGACTTTCCAACACCCATAGGACTCTCCTTATGATCTCCCTTTGTTCTATCGGGAAATCGGACCTCGCAAGATCGTGAGTCCTGAACTCACGTGATCAGGTCTCACAANTCTCCAAACGCTTTCCTTGCGCTTATAGGGAATTTCCTCGTCGGGAAATCGACACTTGCGTTGTCGTGATCCACTACCCTCATGGATCCCCGACTCTCGATATATGATGGTATCTCTCTCCACTCCTTAGCTCCCTCTGGCTAACTCCGTTCTCATGTGATCTGCTAGTCCACGAGACCACAGTCCTTTCCCCTAGTGGAGTTTTAGAATTCACGGAATTGGAGTGTATAGAACTTACGCTCTTGGGATCTCCGATTCTCCGATCCCCGATGCCACTTGACGTTGACTCCTACGAGGGTTGACCTTTCGACACATGTCCTCCACTACGCCCTTAACCTCGTCGGGAAATCGTGTATCGGGATATCGTGATTCCCATTGTCATGTGCACAGGACTTTCAATTCCCTGATCCCCGACTTTGCGGGATCTCCTGCAATGTGTCCCTGAAGATGGACGGTTCTGGTCCTATCGGGAAATTGTGGATCGTGATTCCTACATGCAAGAGTTTCTTTCCTCCAGAAACTCCGATGCTCCAAACGCCGACTCTTCAAGATCTCTTGCCACGCGTCCTCGCTGATGGACGATTCAAATCTCTCGTCGGGATATCGCGGATCGCGATTCCAACATGCGAGATTTCTATGTCTTTGAAAACCCCGATTCTCCAATGAACTGAACCCCGACTCTTCGCTTGATGTGTGATGTGTGTCCTATTGAGATCAACGGCTAAGATTCCCCGTCAGAGTTTCAAGACTCAAAAGGTCTCAGTTCTCTTGATCTTTAAAACCTCGATGCCTCCAAAATTCCGATGCCTCGCCAGAATGTTGGCGTGTGTCCTGCCGAGATCAATGGCTAGGATCCTTTCTCAGGGTTTCGAGACTCACAAGGTCTTGATTCTCTTGCTTAACAAAACCTCGATGAATCCTCCAGGACTCCTCCTTTGCTCACTTGGGCTTAAACCCTGTGCAACTTCCTAATATCTAATGGCTGATGGGATTTCATCGATCTTCTCTGTAAGATCCTGACCGTCCACTTCCTTCTCAGCTATCTGCCATGAACCCTAGTCCTTCTGCACGTAACTTGGCAGCATCTATTCGATCACTTTATGCACAGACTCTTGGTGCTTCTCCTCGATGGATTTGGAAGCCTTATCCTTCCTGAGCTTTCCTCGATTGCTTACAACTTCAAATGGGTTCTCTGCACGCACTGCTTGTGGAAGTTCTCAACCACTTCTAAGTGTTGAGTTCTCTTGACCCTGCGCACACCTGCAACAGTATTCCTTCAATACTTCGCTCAGTTTCACGACTGAGACTCTCCTCAACCTGCGCACTCCTTGCATAGATTTACAAACCCCCTCTCACTTCTGAATGAATGAGAACAAGAGTTTAACTCCCTGAGCCTTCGGTCAACGCACTCCTTGCGGACAACTTCGACTGAACTCCTTGCAGGAATCCTTGCTCAGAAAGAGAAACAATTGTAACTCACTTCACTCCCTCTTAGATTTCAATCTCATCACATGAAGTCACACACACAACATAATAGAAAATGCATAACAGGAAGTAATATTCATAAGCAGAGAATTCAACACACATACACAGAGAATAACACAACAACCATGAATCTGAATCAACTTCTTCTATTAATTCAAGATCTGTACNCCATGAATCTGAATCAACTTCTTCTATTAATTCAAGATCTGTACATGGGTGTTCTTCTACAGTTCTCTGCTTCTCTTCTATGCTCTAGATTCTTCTAACTCTTCCTGAACTATCGACAACTACTACCATAATACAATGAGGTTGTCTATATCCGTTTTTCCCTCTTTCTTCTAGAACTATCTAATCTAAATTCAATTCTATATACCTACATTTACTAGTTATAAATGCCTCTATCTATCTCATACGAGAGCGTATGGATCGAGGTCTGATTACATTTTACCAAGGCGCTAAATTAAATGATCTCATTTATGTTTGCGCATCAACTTCAAGGGAAATTCAAAAAAACTTGCACTGGACGTCTTCCATCTGACTTCCTGCTTCCACGTTGGCTTGCTTGTCATGAGGTATGCTCTTGCATCACTTTAACACCTTAAAGAGTTATTTCGACACTTAGCTGAATTTTGGATCTGTGCACTCCTTGCAACAGATTCTTACACAAGAGTTAGGTTCTTGTGGATGACTGTGCACACCTTGCAGCGGTCACTTTGCACTCCTTGCAAAGAGAATTTTCACACTATCTCTTCTGAGTTTATGATTCGAGAAATAATTTTTCAACGCACTCCTTGCGGTCTGTTTTCACACCTTGCAGGGACTCAATGAAGATAAAACAATTGAATATTATACAAACATTTCACAGTTTCATATACTCGATACTATAACCCATTCATTCATGGAAAAAAAAATAACAGGGAGTTGAAAATAGTAGCAACATCATGCATTGGATCAATTTTCCTCTGTTATATTCATTCAAAAATAAACGGCTACAACTATGATAAACAACAACAAAACTCAGCAACAACTAAATCACAACAAACTCCTACTAACTTGCAGTAGCCTCATTCGGACATACAAAACCTCTATTTATCTCAGAGGGTTCTTAGGGTTCCCTCTGACTACTCGTCTACTTCAAAACAAATCCTAACTACTCCCTAAGTTCCGTTACATTCAATACTAGGAGTGAAACTCCCAGATCACTCATGATCATTCAACTCCCAATAATTTGATCTTCTTCAGTTTTTCAATCAACTCCAAAATATTTGCAGTAAACGCCAGCATTTAAGATTCTAAAATAATTCAAAGGAGTTGAGTTGTCCTGCCATGCATGCTAGTTGGCGATGCTCATGCATCATACCTTCCTAGAATACACTTTGTACTAGCACATAGGTATTACTCCCTTTAGGATTCCTACCACTTCTATGGTTGTCCTATACATGGTTCCCATTGGTACCTCCCTCATTTTGTTCTACTTGATTGCTTAAAATGAATTATGTCAGAACTTGTGTTAGTTATTATTTCCCATTAGCTATACTTTCCAAAAGTTGTATGGTTCTATCTTTTGGATGATCCCCCATAACTCCCTCTACTTCTACTTCTTCTGATTTTGATCCCAGTGTGGGTTGTTTCCCTCATTCTCTAGTTCTCCTTGGCATCAATGCTTCAAGAAATCAAAGGCTAGAAATATCACCATCTTTGATACCATTGTAATGTTCTCAACTAGGATATATATGAAAAAAATATTTTCTTCCCAAAATTATTGTTTTTTCTTTCTGGGATTTTATCAAACGCTTTGTTGGAAATGCCTTACAAAAAGTTTTCATATGTCATCAAGCTAGGAATATTTTCAAATACATCACATGCACTCATTACACACAGAATAGAGAATATAACCATGGAATATTATGGTGTGGAAATCCAAATCACAACAAATAAAAATATCCCTATTGGTTGTAACAATAGCTGCAAAACCCTCCTAACACATAAATATATTGTTTGCAAAACAACTGCAATATATACTAAAAGAAAAAAATAAACCTAGTAATGATGCCCCCAAAATATCCTCAAGATATATCTTCCCTAGACTGTCTAGCCTTCGATAGTGCGGAATCAATATGCTCCAGAAAACTCCTACCGCCATGATTCGTCCATTGAACCTCCACAAACCTATAACCCCAACTTGCATAGATCCTCATTGGATGAGGCTACGAAACTAATGGGACCTCACAAGATGAGGTTGAATAACACGTGGGGCCTCGCAATATGTCCAGTCCTCAACCCACGGGGGTGAATCCTATTACTATTTTCCTGAAACCCTGTTGGTCTCTACAAAACAAAATATCATCCTACTTTGGAAATATATGTCAACTCCCTATGCACACCGATATTCCTCCAAGTTGAAGCAAACCAATTTGGTACTATAGTGAATACCCTGTATGGATCCTCCTCCTTGTTTATCTAGGGTGGATATTGCACCATTGAAACCAAACTGTAATGGTGGAAGGGTTTTTCTAAACCCTGATGAAACAATGGATCCAAGACCACTCCAAAATGAGAGATCAAATCATAATTCTAAAGAGAAGGGTTACCCCTCTATTTATCCTTCCTATGGCCTTCTAGATCTTTCCCCTTTTTTACCAAATCAAACCCTCACGTTATTTTCCCTCCAATTTCATTTAAATATAATTATTTATTTTATTTAATGTCACGTTAGGATTTATCATTCTTTTAACCTATTGACACCAAATAAACCTCTTGACTCCCTTTTTCCTTGTTGACTATAGCCTACATGAGTCATATAGGCTATTGAGTCATTCTCCATCATGATCAATTGGAAGGGGAAATTACATTATATGGGTTAGGAATCCTATATAATTTTCCAAAAGAACTCACAAATATTACACTTCCTCCACAAACAAGCCCCACAAATATTCAAAAAAAACAAATCCATAACCAAGATATCTCATTTTTAGGGTTTCTTTGAGGAAAAAGAATTTCTAAAAGGGGGAGGCAATGTTATTGTTCTAGAATGGATCATTATATAATTTTTCATCTATGTTGGTACTTTATGGATGGAAAATTTTGAAGAATTGGTTCATAGGGCCCATTTTAAGGGCGGGTCCCAATTCCGTGATTTGGGGTCCAAAAAATTTCATAGTCAATTTGAGGCATCAAATGACGCTTTTTAGGATAAAAAAAACTTCAATATTATCTCTGAACACCTCAACACTATTATACACACCAAAATATTTTCAATGATGTGAAAATCATAATTGGAGTTCCTATGAGAAAGTTATGCCTCTCACTAGTTAATATACCCTATTGGCCACAATGGTAAAAATTAGATGACATATCAATCCTCGTTAGTCACACATGTGGGGCTAGTCATAGGTGTACTTTCAACAATATTATTCTAGAGGGTTCAAAACCATAACACTAATTAAGGTTTGAGGCATGCAAAAGCCCTAATCCTAACCCTAGATGACTATCGATCTATGTTAAATACTAGGCTGCTAGGAAGAGTGTAAATGTGGATGAACCTGTATAGATAAGATCTAGCTAGCAAAGGACATACACGATTTGTAGAAAAATGAGAAAAAATGGAAACGGAAGAGAGAGAGAATCAAAGAATTGTATTAACTGAATGAATGAATGATAATTTACACATGATATACTCTATATAACTCAACTAATGTGCACTAGAAGATAATCCAGTGAGCCATAGTGGTGGTATAGAGTGATCGGGACACAAACCGGAAGTTATGGGAGTTAACTGCCACCTATTCTAAGTCAACTAGCCTCTTCATCCTCAGTTAACTAACTGAAAGCATCAGTAATGTGCCACTCTGGTGATAATCCCAAGGACAATGTGCATTGGCAGTGATGATCCTAATGTTGCATGGTGATGGAACCAATGTGCCATCAATAATCCACTCAATTGATCTGACTAAAGTGTGAACTGAAGAGAATATTCCCCTAGAATGTAGGAAAATGAATACTCTCCCTAAAATGTAGGAGACTATATAATGACTCGTAAACATAGGGAAAACCTTAGGAAAAATAAATCCTAGGTGTGTGTGAAGTATCTCCAACACCCCCCCATTAACATCACTATGGTGAAAATAAAAGAATGGGTCCCAGAAACAAGGCCATGTTAGGTACCCAAAAACAAAAGACACACTGAAATAAACGAGGAAAGAGGGAAAACCCCCCCCTCAAGGTAAAATGTATCAAAAAATAATTGACAGTTGCTAGGAAATTGTGTCTTTCACTCCAAGACGACTACGCAGAGAGCGAAACTTATGCTCAATGAAGATCTTGGTGAAGATGTTTGTAGTTTATTATGTTGAAGGACATAATTGTAAGTAATGATCCCCTCGTGTACTAAGTCTCGGATGTAGTGCATGTGGATCGCGATGTGCTTCACTTGCTCCATCTAAAATGGATCTCTGCAGAACTTTCGAGTGCTCTGTTTGTCGCACCGGATGATGATCGAGTAGTGAAATTAAATTCCCAACTTAGTGAGAAATTTTTATAGCCATATAGCACAAATGGTTATATTAAATACCCTTCTTTAATCTACCTCAACTGAAGATAGAGAAATTAAATCCTGCTTCTTGCTCGACCAAAAGATGTGCCTGAAACCTAGACTAAGTGAGTAACCATAAGTGGACTTGCAATCAATGTTGTCGCCAACCTAGTCAGAATCAATAAAATCGATGAGGTCCAATGCATATTCTGCTACATATTGAATCTCAAAGGTGATGGTTGCCTGTATGTACCGAAGGATACACTTTTCTTCCTTCTAATGTATTTCATGCGGCTCTTGCATGAACCAAGAGACTGCTCTAATTGCATAGGAGAGGTTTGGTCTAGAGTGTGTGAGATACAAAAAGATCCCCACTAAATGTTTTTACAATGTGTTTTCCACCAGTGGAGTGTCCCCTCCATTTTCAAGTCTGACTCCTTATAGGAAAGGAGTCAGGGAAAACTTGTAGTCTGTCATGTGGAATCGCTCGAGGATATCTCGTGCATACTTGGCCTAAGAAAATTTGATTCTTGATGCATCCTGACTGATCTCGATACCAAGGAATAAATGTAGTGGACCCATGTATGTCATCAAGAACCTGTCATGTAGAATCCTCTTGACTACAAAAATCATTAAATTCGAGAAACTGATTATCAACAAATCATCAACATACAAAACTAGGAGTAGAAGTGAATCATTCATCCTAAGCATGTAAATGTTCGCGTCTGGATTACAACGTACAAAGTTCTGTGACAGCAAGTAGAAGTCCATATTGGAATACCATGCCCTCGGGGACTGCTCGATTCCATAAAGGACTTCTTTAGTCGACATACCAAAGATTAATAATGCATGAAGCCCTGGGGCTGCTCCATATAGATCTCCTCAGAGAAATATCCGTGAAGAAATGCATTCTTCACGTCCATCTGATGGACTTCCCATACCTTGGTTGACGCAATTCAAAGTGTTGAGCATATGGAATACATATTCGCTACTGGAGCGAAGATCTCATTATATTCAATGTCGTGCACCTACTGAAAGCCTTTGGAAACTATCTTGGCTTTGTATCTGTTAACTTGTCCATCTATTACGCTCTTGGTCCTATAGACTGATCTGCACCTGACAAGTTTCCTTCCTAAAGGAAGGGATACCAAATCCCAAGTTTGGTTCTCGAGGAGGGGGTTGTAATCCTCCTGCATGGAGGATTTCGAAAAGGGATTCCTAGCAACCTCACCATAGGACTGTGAATCTAAATAATGGAACAAGAAAACATTCCTAGGTGGAATCAGTTCAGTGTTGGTGAGTGGAAGAGGAGGCTCCTCAAAATCTGATCGAGTCCTCCTGGTATCAGCTAGATCCCCAATAAGATCTTCTGCATTCTGAAGAGTAGTCTTCAACCACTTGGGCCTTGGCTCTAGATTTGCATTTGCATGCACTAACTCTACATCTGAATGTATTTACTCAATATCTGAATCAACTGAATCAACTGAATCATAAATCTAATCTGAAGAAGAGTCAGTATGTGCATGCTCATTATCTCTGATAGGTGGAAGAAAAAAGGTGTCTGCATGTGGCTCCTAAGGTGCATGTGAGATATTGTCCTTGAATTGGAAACTATGCTCAATGATGAGTCGGTCAGTAGAGGGATTAATGAGTTTGTATCCCTTCACACCATCTGGGTATCCAACAAATATACACTTCATACTATGTGGATCAAGTTCCTTCCTCTTCTTAAGGGGAATCCTGTGCACGTGAACCAAATATATGAAAGTGGGTCACTTTCGGTTTAAGGTCAATTCAAGTCTCGAAGGGGGTCTTATCATTAATAGATCTATGGGGAGGTTTTTTTGGATGTATTTTGCAAAATTAATTGCTTCAATAAATAATCTTTGTGGAAGTGGCTTTACATGCAACATGCAAGATGCCATCTCTTTCAGGGATCTATTCTTCATCTCAACAACTTTGTTTTGATGTGTGGTATAGGGGATCGTGTTCTGCAACTGAATCCCAGACTCAAGACAAATATTGTGTACCTCATGGTTGACATACTCCTCCCCATTATCTGTTTGGAGGACTTTGATATTCCTTCCTGACTGTACCTCAACAAGGGCTTTGAAATCTTTGAGATGTTGAAAGACCTAAGATATTTTCCTAAGAAATAAATTCCAAGTGTATCATGATAATTCATCAAAAAAAATGAGCACCTACCTTGATTTATTGATTGATGGATGTGGAAAAGGGCCTATCAGATCACTATGGATCAGATCCAAAGGAGTGGAGGCCTTTTGAGTCTTTCCTTTGCCAAATTTCTCTTGAGGGTTTTTTCCAAGCACAGATCCCTCACAAATTCCTTTGGAGAAGTGGATGTCAAGTAGACCTTCAACTATTCCCTTCTTGCTAAGTTATTGCATGTATCTTAAATTTAAATTCTCAAACCTTTCATGACATATCCTACTACTTTCATCAGCATGCGTAAGCAACAATTCAAAATCTGGTTCAATAAATTCATAAAATGTGTAGAGTCTAGATTGGTGATTTACCTCACCAGTAGCAACTTTTGAATCAGTTTGCATTTCATAGATATCCACAGCATTAGGTGTGAATACTATGCTCTCTTTGGTGGAGGATTTTTTCATCTGATACACGGAGAGAATATTGACGAAGATTTTGAGAATTTGTAGCACATTCTCGAAGCTCTGGCTTGTGAGTTCAACTCTTCCTTTGTTGGTGACCTCAACTGGAGAGTCATCCCCCATCAGAATAGGAGTAAGTTTGCATGCATCCAATGAAGAGTAGAATTCCTTTGTGGATGTCATATGGTGTGATGCACTTGAATCTATAATCCAAGCATTGGGCGAGAACTTAATGGTAATCAAAGCATGGCTAGAATTACCTTTCTTGGGGTTTAGATATTCTTGCTTCATATTCTTGGCACCCTTGGGGATGTGATCTCCAAGGTAGTTTTGTTGAAGTATTTTTTCCATTTGATCTATCTTCTTCTGCATGCATGTGGATTTTGGATGGAATCCTCATTGACAGAAAGTGAATTTCTCCCATTTTCTTCCCTTTCCACCTTTGGATTAGGAGGAATCATTGAAGGTTTTGAGTACCCTTCCTTCTTTGGATTTTAATGTTCCTTCCCTTTGTCTTTTTTTTTATATATTTCTGATTTTTGTGACTGCTACCATCTTGTAGAGAAAGTGCATGCACCTTTGAGCCTTTTATTTTTCCCATGTTGATGAGCTTGGTCTTCTCTTGTGTTAGAGACTTGATAAAGACCTCAAGAGAGGGCATGGTCTAGGTGGCTCCATAGGTGAGACCAATTGAATTAAATGTGGATACAAACATTGGGTATTTTGGACGAAGTTTGGAAAGAATGGTAAGAACCATTCGTTTCTACTCCTTAGATTTATCAACCCCGCAAGACTTGAGTTGCAACAACAAATCCTTATATTTCGTAAAAATATATTGCATATTTTTGAAGGTTTTTGGATCCAAAGTGAACAATTCCAAATCGATTATATGTCCCCTCATATCATCCTGTTTTCCAAAAAATCCTTCCATGGTGGTCCAAATTTCATTGGGGGTTTTATAGGAGGATATGTGAAAGAGGAGCTCCAGATAAATAAGACTGCAAATAGTTCCATACGCTTCATCCATCTGATTCAAATACTTGATTTTTTCTATGGTTGATGTGGGTTTGGTCTCTGTGTCCTTGGTTAACCTATCTAATCCTCTTCTTTGAAGATGCAATTTGGTCTTGTGCTTCCATGCAAAGAAATTGTACGGTGTAAGAATTAATTTTTTTGGAAAATTCATTTTCCCGTTGTCTTCAATCATCGGTACCTGCAAAAAGAGTCTAGTGTGTATTTTTCCTAGCAATATGTCGGCTCTGATACCATGTAAATGTGGATGAACCTGAACATATAATATCTAGCTAGAAAAGGTCATACACAGTTTGCAGAAAAATGAGAAAAGACGGAAATGAGAGAGAGAGAGAGAGAGAGAGAGAGAGAGAATCAAAGAATTGTATTAACTAAATGAATGAATGATAATTTACAAATTATATACTATGTATAACTCAACTAATTCACATTGGAAGAGAATCCAATGTTCCATAGTGGTGGTCTAGATAGATATGGACACACAACAATAGTTACAGGAGTTAACTTCCACCTAGTCTAAGTCAACTAGCCTCTCAATCCTTAGTTAACTGAATGAAAGCATCAATAATGCACCACTTTGGTGATAATCCCAAGGAAACTTCACATTAGCAGTGATAATCCCAATGATGCATGGTGATGGAACCAATGTGGAATCAAGACTCCTCTCAACTGATCCAACTAAAGTGTGAACTAAAGAGAATATTCCCCTAGAATGTAGGAAAAGGTATATTCTCCCTGAAATGTAGGATTTTGGATAATGACTAATAAACATAAGGAAAAACTTAGGAAAAAGAAATCCTAGGTGTGTATGAAGTATCTTCATCAAAGAGAAGGGGTATCCTCTTTTGGGTACTATTATTATTCCATAGTTGAGAAGAGTCCCTAGTAGTGGGATATTGAAGAATAACATATGAGGTAGAAGATTATGTAGCAACCATTCATATCACATTGTCTATGGAAAATCCAAAGTGAGTTCCAATTTGTTTGTACTTGCATTTCATATATGAGATAAATAGAGTGGAGAATAGGCCTCATCGTCTATCTAGGTTTTCTCACGTATCCAATTTCCTAGGTCACATCTTGTGTTCATTTTCGTGGATGGTGTGTTCATTTGCTTGTTTCTTTTTCATTTTAGTTTTAGTTGTTTCCATAATTTTGAGTGCTACACTAGTGATATTAAATATAATATCTAAGGTAATAAATGGAATAATAAAATATTTCAAAATATTGTAAGATTTGTTGTGATCAACTATTCCAATAGAATATCCACAATAATTTATAGGTCGGTTATATGCATAAATAATAATAACTAGAAACACCTTATATGATTAATAGAATAATAAAATAATAAAATAAATACAAAATAATAGAGTAACTAAAGAGTCACATAGGTGTCAAAACACCCATTTAAAGTGAACATTATTTAAAGTAATCCAGGATCCAAATACTCATATCTCACAGGATAGAGTTGAATCTCCCAAAATCAAGTAATATTACAAAATTAGTGGATTGGAAACCACTCATAACAGAGTTGGTTTATTCAACAATTAAACCAAAGTTTTTATAAAACATAAGGAAGTAGAACATACTAATCATTTAGGTGTATAATTGAAAATATTTCCTCCAAGTAATCAGAAGAAAAATCTCCCATTTCCTGAGAATAGCAAACCAATTTGATAAATTAGAAAAACAATTTCTAATAACTCATTTTTATCAAAAGAGACTTGGCTACATAATCAAAGATTTTGTAGCCAGTATTTGTTTTAGTAAATGAAATCACAATTCAAAACTACTTATTTCAAATTAGATAACAAAATCAATCAAAATCACAACAAAACGTTTTACACTGGTTGTTCATAGTTCATAGTTTATAATTTCCTTGACACTGGTTGTATTCTTAATGACTATGGTTCCATCTCTCTTGATATGTTTAGTCTCCCTCCTTGCATGTTCCTTGAGATCAAAGTTTTCTTTCTTCAACATATCGTTTTGAGTAGTTAAAGATTTGATTAGGGCCTGTAAGAGAGGAATGCTAGTATAGTAATGCTCAACACAATCGATACAGCCATCACAGTGTATAGGGGATATGGAAGATCAACGAGGGACACAATTGACCAAGGGGGATTTAGTCTTATCTGTTGTTTTCTTTAGATATTTCCTAATACACAAGAATCCTTCTTTACCCTTAAGGCATGGTGGTATATTTGTCACAAAATCATATGGTTCAGTATGAATGATAACCTCCCTCCTGGAACCTTGAAATTATGGATCTTCCCGAACTAGAAAATCCTCTATCTCAGGATCCAAAACCTCATCGATATTGATCAGATCGATCGACCTCAGATGAGTATCATTTCATTTCCTTAGTTTCCTAGAGATTAGGTGACCGACCTTCTTGTTCTTGAAACCCAAATTTGTGCACTATCGTTTTATTCCTTTACAAAATTTCTTGGCATCAAACTTAACATTAAAATTCAGGCTAGCATCACCCAGAGACACAAGAGGATTATTTCCCTTCAATTCATTAGTCACTTGCTCTGGAAATCTTGCAGGTGAAAACCTACATGGTTATCCTTTATCTAGATGGGTTTTATCAGTAAACTCAGGTTCATTTGTTGAATTACCAAAATTTTCTTCAACCACCGGCTTATCTGAGTTAGTGTTTGCAATTACATGAGGGTTTGTTGTAGTATCATCTTGGGAGAATCCATTCCTCATCAAAAAGGTCTCCCAACTATCACCTATGGTCGATAGATGATAAATCAACAAAATTTTAACCAGTCTATAATGGAATAGGCTCGAATTGGTACCCTGTCATTTGTAACCCTTGGACATCTTATAGACACTCATCAATAAGTAAAAGGGCATATCTAAGTCGAAACCTATGAAATTCATGAGCAAATGGATATGGTAGATAAATACCATTCTGTATCGACCTTCGCAACTAAAAAATTGTTTCAAAATTAACAATAAACTATGTCGTCTAGGTTTTAACAGAGCAATAAGAATATCTTTTACACAACAATTGGTTTTTCGAGAGGTCATAAACAAATTCCATGAGACTTCTTCTATCTTGGTGTTTTTAAACCATATTTCACTCTTTGATGGGAGCCCTGTTGCTTTGCTGACAAAATCTTCTATCAATTCTAATTGTATGTCTCCAATCTTAACTCTAAACTTGTCAAAGGTTTCTGCGAAGGCTTCTGCTAGCTAAAGATTATAACCCTCAAATTGTTTAAGGAATACATCCCATCCATGCCCCTTTAGGTCATCGATAGAATCATCATGGGATAATAAGGCTTGTCATCAATTCGTCTCTATGTGAATGCCAAGTGCCATGACCACTGTAACCAGGATGCAACAAAGATCACTTAGAACAGTTTTAGGTTCCAATCGTGCAAGCAACATAAATAAATCTGAATGGAGTGTGGAAACACGAAAATAGCGGATCCTGTGGGTTATCATAACTCGAATAGTGAGAACGAAAACCAAAGGGTTCATTGCATTGCTTACCATATCTTGCGATGAGTGTCAAAACTACAAAGTAAAAAACCCTATGCAGATAATGAATAGCTTCATTAATGTTTTGATCCAACAAGGTAAGGAAAAAATGCAAGTACAGTAGGTCTGTACTCATTGGTATGAATGTTGATATGACCATTAAAATCATGAGAAGAATATAAAAAATTAACCAAGTATCTTCTTGTATCAAAATAATTCGAGAATCAACTATCTAACCATTGAATTCATAAGGACCAAATGAAAACAAAAAATCGATAATGGATTAAGCAACCATTTCATAAGATTTGAAATTCAATTACATATGGATGGATTTTTAAAAGATATTTCTAATACACAAAACTATTAAAAAAAACTATTAAAAAAAACCAAGTTTTATGTTTAATTCATGCTAAAAGTCATGAATTAAACATAAAACAAATGAAAATGCAATAAATAAAGAATTCAATAAGGTACAATTTAATCCAACAATCATTTTGAAACTCAAAAAAATGTTCACAAATTCGAGGTGATGGAAGCTACGGAAAAGTATAATCTCTTTCGATCGTGTTAAATATCAAAATCATGTGTGGCTGCCAACAATGGCGACGTACTGGGCGAAGCAGTTATCTCTGCATCACCAGAAAATTCATGTTAGGGTGAATCAGAAAGAATAATTTTTTTACGAAACAGTTGACAACAGGTCAAGCATCCTGATCAAAACTAAGAAAATAATGTATTCTAGCATCATATGTGTTTCTGTCAAAAATGCAATCTGGTATCAAATCTAGATTACGAGCGAAATGATGTTTAGGCAACCACCTCCGATACTGTTGATAGGGCTATTGCTGCCAGCAGGCGTCCATAGCCTCGGTAGGGATGTCATTTAACCCACTCTAACACATCTATCCTATCCAAGATTCATCCATTCATGATAAAAAACATCTTTAATTTTGATCAATTCAAAAGGACATACCTGAAAATTTTCTTGAACCCGACACTGCTTCGCTGCTAGCAGGCCTGTTCAATACCCCGACGAAGTTGACTTGGCATCATGCATGAATTTACCCATTTCTAGAAGACCTTTTCAGTGTCTCGGAGGGTTTACAGACACTTCCCCCACCTTGCAGTGCTTTTAATTTTCTAGAATTTGTTTATAGATTTGAGAAACTTTATGATATTCAAGAGAGCAGGGTGATACTAAAAATATCATATTTTGAAAACAAAACTTGATATTTTATAAATTATTTTCTCATTTGTCGATCTTTATCATGATTTGAACACTTAGATTTTTGTTAAGAAACCATCTCGAGGACAGGAAGGTATAATTGAGTTGTTTTCCTTAAAACAGGGACAACATTAAGAGTTTTATTAATGATAATTGTGTCTTCTCGTAATTTTAGAGAGAAACCACGAACATTGTTTTGAATAGAAATTTACTTCTGATGATCTGAGTTTTAACATTCACGACACTGGTGCTTCGAGGGGTTGTCAGTTGTTGCTAATGAATAAAAATTATGTTTTCCCTTCCACAAATGAATTGGTGACTCAAGCATCATTATTTGAAAATAAAACAAAATCAAGCAAAATGAAAAGAACCAAAATAAAAAAACAGAAAAGAAAATAAAAAAAAACAATATGTACAAAAGGTGGATCTAAAATAATTAGGTGAAATACCTTTTTAGAGCCTTTCCATTCACTGGGAAAGTGTCTGGCTGTCCCTCCAAATTATGCAAATGGAAAGAGTTGGGACCTAATTTTTCAGAAATTACAAATGGTCCCAACCATAGATTTTGAAACTTGGTGTGTTTCCCCTTTCCCTCGTGAGCTTTGTCCCACTTGAGAACCAAGTATCCGACATCGAAATTCCCATCTGATGAATAATTTGAATGAAACCAGATTTTTACAATTTGTTGATGTCGATCCAGTTTCTGCTTTGCTTTTTTTCTCACTTCCTCTAGTTTCAATAAGGCGTTTATTCGATTTTCTAGAGGAGAGCACTCCTCTTCTTGAACTTTCTACGACAGTTGCAGTGACGGAAGTAGAACATGCAGAGAGAGAATTGATTCTCTTCTATAGATGAGAAAGAAAGGGGAATTACCAATAGAGGATTTTGGGGTTACCCTATCAGCCCAAAGTGCATTGTACAATGCATTGTGCCAATTTTTGTGATTTTCCAAAACTTTCCTTTTAATAATCTTGATTAAATTTTTGTTCATTGATTCTGCTAGCCCATTTCCTTGAGGGTAGTAGCTTGCAGAATAGTTCAGTTTAATCCCTTCTTCCAAAGAAAAAACGTTCATATCAAGGGATGAAAATTAAGAGGCATTATCAAATACTAGACATTCGGGAACGCTGAATCAAGCAATGATATGAGATTTTAGGAAAGATACTACTTGATTTTTGTTCACCACTTCCAAAGGTACAACCTTAGACCATCTAGTAAAATAATGCGTTGTTGTAAGGATATAATTGTGTTACTGTGAAGAAAAAGGATTGATTGGTCCTATGATGTCAAGGCCCCATTGTTGAAAAGGAGAATCTACAATAACAGGATGCAAAGGGAATGTTGCATTTTTCACCCGTCCTGCAGCCTTTTGGAAGATTATGCATTTACGACACAGTGCATGGGAATCTTTAAACAAAGTGGGCCAATAGTACCCATCTCTTAGCACTTTGTGAGAAGTGGTGTCTCCACCAGAGTGACCACCAGCTTCACCTGCATGGAGTTCAGATAGCACTCTCTTCGACTCTTCCTTTTCTAAACAATGCATAAGAACACCATCAAAGTTCTTTCAAAATAATACATCATTGATTAACTGGAAAGATGTAGATTTTAGCCTAAGTTCTCTTATGTTTTTAGGATCAAGATTACGGGGAGAACATCCATGTGTTAAATAAAATTTAATGTTATCATACCAAGAGTCGACAGTAACTTGTGCATATCTGATTTTTTTTTCGTTATGTTAATTTACAGTTAAGTTGTTGATCTGACTTTCTTTTTCTTCAACTTAATAAGCCACTAGTTTACATAGGCGTTGACCTCTAATAATATGTGCAGGGATTATTTTGAGGTCATATTCCTGTAATGAAGTCATCCAATGTTCCCTTTTCCCACCCATTTATTTTTGTACTAACAGGTTTGTTACAGCTGGGTAAGGAACGATAACCTTGGTTCTAGATTTCAGCAGGTATGACCGAATGTGTTTCACTTCTTTAAAAAAAGCATATTCCTGTTGATCTACTGATGGGTAGTTAAGTTCTACTCCTTTGAAATTTGAGCTCATGAAGGCAATGGGTATCTCATTGTTTTCAACATTCTTATGTGTTAACACAACAACATAATATCGGTCAGAAGAAAAGGTATAAAGAGTGATATCTTGAGAAAAATCGGGACTCATCAAGGAAGGGGCTTCTATTATTGATTTTCTAATTGAATCAAAGGCATGACTTTATTGTGGTTCCCAATGGTAGAAAACATCCTTTTTAATTAAATTCTGTAATGGTCTTACCATTTCTGAGAAGCTTGGGACAAATCTCCTGACGAAATTAATCTTGCCCAAAAAGGACTGCATGGAATTTTTAGAAGAAGGAGGGGGAAGCTTAGCAATATCTTGGGTTCTTTCGGGGTCAATAATAATTCCATCCTTAGACACTATAAACCCAATAATTTTACCTTTCTCTACTGCAAAGATGGATTTATTAGGGTTGAGGGATATGTCGAACTTGCAACATCGTTCTAGGACATCTCTAAGGTGAGACAAGTGATCTTTCTTATTTTTAGAGAATATGGTGACATCATCAAGGTAGACCATGACCGGATGGTTAATGAGGCCACGAAAAGAAATATCCATTTCTCTCTGAAAAGTGGTACCAACATTTATCAGTCCAAAAGGCATTTTCATGTAGGCATAAGTGCCCCATGGGGTGTGAAAGGTGGTTTTGAGATGATTTGAGGGAGACATGAGGATCTGGTTGTATCCCGAAAATCCATCTAGTAAAGATAGTCTTTCGGAGCCAGATACCTGTTGTAAAATTTGTTCCATTGGAGGAACAAGGTCGTTATCTTTGTCAGATGCTCGGTTTAAGTTCTGGAAATCGACACAAAGTCGAATTTCACCACTTTTCTTCCTTACAGGGACTAGATTAGACACCCATTGCGTTTTCCCTATTGGGAAATTTATCTTTATAGTTAGTAATTTGTTTAGTTACTTTTTTATGGTGGGTTCCAATTTAGGGTGCATCTTCCTCAATTTCTGCTGAAAAGGTCAAGTCTATGGTTTCATATGGATAATATGTTGTATAATGTTAGGATCAAATGTTTTCAAGTCATCATATGTCCAAGCAAAAACATATTTAAAATATTTAAATAATTTTATAAAAGAATATCGTTCTTGCTTGGAACATCATGTTCCCAGATTAATATTTTGAGGATTTTACTTTATTCCTAAATTAACCGTCTCATAAATAAAAGAAGAATTGTTCATCTTACAATTAACTGTCCCTCTAAATTTATCATGCAAGTCATAAAATTTCTCTAGTCTTACAACAAATCTAGGGATAGAGTTTACCAGATCGGATGTCGATTCACGAGATCTAGGATCTCATATTACCATGAAGTTTCAAATATTTTCATCATGAGTGCCTTCATCAATGACTCCACATTGGAAGGTATCTTCCATATGTAGGAAGTTGATAATTTGTTGGTCATTGTCGAGTACTCTCCAATTTGTAATGTTATCCGGGATCGATGGTCTGAACAACAATTCAATTGAAAACACATTAAGGGAAATACCTTTAGTGAGTAATAGTTTCGGAAAAACATTGGCCAATAAATCAACTTTTGAATTACTTAATCTAGGAATGGAATTTATGTTAAATGCTGAAAATGTTTGCATTAAACTCCATACCTCGGTTTGGTAGCTTTTCAGGTGTGGTGATAAGAAATGTATGGCATTTCTTACCTACCTAACCATGATTTACGAATCACACATTACCATCAAATTCCATACGTCCATATCCAAATCTTTCCTAAGTCCTTGTAGAAGTGCTTCGTACTCGGCGGTGTTATTAGTGCACTCAAACTCTAGCCGACAAGCAATACATGTCTTATTACCTGAAAGATCGATGAGCACACAGCGTGCACCTGCTCCTTCTTTGGATTTGGATCCATCAAAGTACAATGACTATATTTGGGCTTCATCAGCAGTACTTTCCATACTTGGCAAAGATGATGTTTGAGTATAGTTCATAACTTCCGATTACTGCCCAAGATCAGTAATAGGAGAAATTTTGGTCATGAAATTACCAAAGAAGGTGTTCATTCCCTGCATTTCAAATGAATTAGAAGATGTAGTTAAAGTTTCATTTACATCATTTAGATCCGTCACAGTATGCTTAAGATAGTGTTCTCTGTTTATCCTGATTTTTTGGGCTGTCCATTTTCAGGTAGCCACAAATGAGACCAATCTGTGGCAAAGTAACCATGTAGTTGTTCTGACCAGTCCCTTATTAAAAAAAAACGTAAACTTCAGGGATATCAACAATGATAATGTCAATTATCTGATGAACCTTATGATTGGAAGATAATCTAACCAGAAAATTCTTAAGCTCACCAATTACCTTAACATTTGTTCGATCTAGCTGGATGATCTTGAGATCAGAGGTTTTAACTTCTGCATTAATTTTTTGACAAACAGATAGAGGCATCACATTTTATGATGTAGCGAAATCGACCATGCAATTATGTACATTCCTATTAAAAAATTCAAAGGTTAACAAAAAAGGCGGGACATTTTTTTGAGTGTTAACAACAAAATTCTGTTGATTTTTAGTTGTTGTCCCTAAAACAATTGTATCTACATTTGCTACAGTTTTTCCTGCTAAATCCCTTTT
>SNQJ01S0013292.1:89762-112046 GCA_010110895.2 Picea sitchensis | reverse complement strand
GTTGGTATTATTTGAATCGATTTATGTTGATTTCTTGCTGCTGGGATCGCTATTTTTACTGTTTTCAGCGATATTTTGAAGCATTTTCTGCAAAATAAGGGGAAATTTCAACAACTCGAAAGCAGAAATATTAGCTCTCAGTTTTTTTGGATCTTCAATCAAATCATATGCTAAAACTAGAGCTTCTAATCTCTGTTTAATTTCATCTTGCTTTGACTATTTTGGAAACACATTTTTACCAAATTCGAAAGGGGGTTTGTTTTTCATTTTGCTTCTTGTGTTGTAGGGGTGAACAATTTCAAAATTTTCTTGGAAGATATTGTCTAAAGACTGACCGAAGATAGTAGGAGATGATTCTTCTTCTTCTAGTTCTTCTTCCTCCACTATGTCTTTAGAATTTTAGGGAGGGGAAGAGGTAGAATTATCATGTTCTTCTAAGATGGTTTGCAAACTGTACTATAAACTTTCGAAATTTAGACCTCCAGTGGTCGGGTTTGGCCAGTTGGGAGGAAAAGGTCTTCTAAAAGGAGGTTTAAAAATTCATTTTCTCATTGATTCCTCCTCAGCTGATCTCTTCAAGTTAATGACCTGATTGGAAAATATTTGGAAAGCTTTTTGCAAGATTTATAAGTCTAAAGTTTCTGGTTGATTTTTAGTTTGAGGAGGCCTAGTAAGGATCTCTATTTTCATTTTAGGGGATGAAGTTGTTTCAGTCTCACTACTAAGATTATCTTTCTGATTCAAAATATCCTTTTCAATTTGGCTTGCCTCCTCAAAGGATTCAAGCAATCTGTTCTTTTCAGACCTTTTGACCCATATAGCTATATTATTGTGCAAGGATTTAGCATAATATGCAATGATTAAACTTTCAGTGGGCATTGAATCTGTAGGGATTTTATTCTTTAAAGTAAGAAATATTTGGTTAAAATCTTTCACTTTTTCCTTAGGATTCATTTTTAAGCTGGAAAGTTCCATAATCAAGACTTCCAGATATTTATCATCTCCGAATGTTTCCAAGAAAAAAGTTTCAAACTTGTCCCAAGAGACAATGGTTTGGGGTTGTTGAGAGAAATACCATGTGGAGGCATTTACCTCAAAAGTATAAGGGAATAATCTACATACTACATCCTCATGTTCAACACTCTAGATTCTAATGGCCAACATAAATTTTTTGAGATGGTCCTCAATAGACTTTTTTGAGTCTGGATCAAATTTGGGCAGCCATTTCTCTAGATGTTTCGGTAATGGGTGTTGGTGTATGGGAACATCCATGACATCTTGATTGAGCCAAGGTCTAGCAGGATTGTTTTGATTTTCCATGGGAGTTGGTGGTGTAGAAGGTTGAGATGGTTCTGATCAAGAACTACCTTCATATGAATATTCTTCCCTTGAGGAGAATGGAGATGAACCAGGTGGGGAAGGTGGGATACCAGATCCTCTGGCTCCACGGGTAGGTGTTTTGATAAGATTGGTAGTATTATCACCTAAAGGGTTTTGGAGTAGACCAGTGCCTTGAAGTTGTTCTCGGATATCCAAGAAGTCTAGGGGTTGATTAAGTGGCCTACCAGGTTGTCTGATATGGGCTAAGGAAATATGCGTTCTTATGAGTGACTGACGAACAATTTCTTGGACGTTATCCCCTTGAGGAACTGGAGTCACTGGTTCAACGGGAATCTTAAGGTTATCGTTTGAGGTAGTTTTTGTTTCAAGTGTAACATTGTTGTCTGAGCGACTACACATTATGACAGGGGAGCGAGTGTGTGGGGGAGGAGTCTTGTGACCTCCACATTCCATCAATTGAATTCAGGCCCTCCTTCTAGCGCCATTTATTGACGGGCGTAAGTAACACATCGTCAAATAGAATGATAGATCCAGTCTAGGGTTGTCTAATGAACCCAAGTCATTTGGTGTGATCTATCCTGACAGGTTTAATTCCATTGTTGTCCAACTAAGGTCCTAAAATAATGAAAGAAAATAAACTACCCTAAAGCTATAACTACGATACTATGTATATGAATCTAATTATTTACAAATGCTAAACAAAATCATAAATATGAACATGTGATTATGAAAAGGATATTTACAATTTGCAAGTTTTGGTGGATGTATTGCGAAATCAATTTTTTTGTAATTGTTTACAAAGTAGATAAAGAAATAACACATTTTTTCTTTATTTTTTTGTTTAATAATTTAAAATCTAAGAACTCAAAAGATACTAATAAAACATAATCTAAAACAAGAATAGAGTAATAGTCACAGCCAATTTAAACTGTCTTATTTCACTAGTGAATAAAATAACAGAAATTGAACGTGAACAAAACTAACCTAAGACTAGTCTCAAACTGTGTATATCCTTGTACAGTTCAAGCCTCCAGCTATCTTGCCTGTGAGAGAAATCTATGACAAGCTTGTGCTAACATCTCCAGAATAAAATAAAGGCATTTTTGGGGAGCAAGGATATAAAAAGAGGGTGATAAACATATAATCTGGTGACCTTGTAATGATGAATGTTTACAGTAAAAGAAAATTTAATGTAAAACATCCATATGATACATCAACTTAACATCTAGCATAAATCGATGATATTAAAGTGAAATAACGATCACAAATATAATATATGAAACAACAAATTATAGATAAAATTTAAAGCATTGAATAAAATGAAACATTACATACTAATGAAGCTAAAGATGTGTAACATGTTAATATTCCATAATATAAGATGCAAAACATAGATGGAACAGTGTCATGCTAGTCTAAAGCCAAAATGTGAACAACTTGTCCATAAAGTATTGAGGAATTACATGTCCATAATGGGTTCCAAAAAAAGATTATCTCGCTAAAAAAAGTGAACATTATTTAAAGTAATCTAGGATCCAAATACTCATATCTCACAGGATAGAGTTGAATCTTCCAAAATCAAGTAATATTACAAAATTTATGGATTGGAAACCACTCATAACAGAGTTGGTTTATTCAAAAATTAAACCATTTTTTTTATAAAACATAAGGAAGGAGAAACTACTAATCATTTAGGCATATAATTGAAAATATTTCCTCCAAGTAATCAACAGTAGAATCTCCCATTTCCTGAGAATGGAAAACCAACTTGATAAATTAGAAACACAATGTCTAATAACTCATTTTTATCAAAAGAGACTAGGTTACATAATCGAATATTTTGTATCCAGTCTTTATTTTAGTAAATGAAATCACAATTCAGAACTACTTATTTCAAACTAGATAACAAAATCAAATGAAATCACAATAAAATGTTTTACCATTAAAAATCTACCAAAGAGGGATAAGACAGTTCAAAGTTTATAATTTCCTTGACACTGGTCGTATTCTTAATGAGTATGTTTCCATCTCTCTTGATACGTTTAGTCTCCCTCTCTGCATGTGCCTTGAGATCAAGGTTTTCTTGCTTCAACAGATCATTCTGAGAAGTTAAATATTTGATTCAGACCTGTAAGAGAGGAACGTTGGTATAGTAACGCTCAACCCAATCGAGACAACCATCACAGTGTATAGGGGAGATGGAATATCGACAAGGGACACAATCGACCAAGGGGGCTTCAGTCTTATCTATTGCTTGCTTTAGATCTTGCCTAATACCCAAGAATACTTCTTTACCCTTAAGTCATGGTGGTAGATTTGTCATGAAATCATATGGTTCAGTATGAATGATAACATCCCTCCTGGAACCTTGAAATTTTGGATCTTCCCGAACTAGAAAATCCTCTATCCCAGGATCTGAACCCTCATCGATATCAATCGGATCGATTGAGCTCAGATGAGTATCATTTTGGTTCCTTAGATTCCTAGATATTAGGTGACCGACCTTCTTGTTCTTGAAACCCAAATATGTGCACTGTCATTTTGTTCCTTTACAAAATTTCTTAGCATCAGACTTAACATTAACGTTCAGGATAGCATCACCCATAGGCACAAGAATATTATTTCCCTTCAATTCACCAGTCACTTTCTCTGGAAATATTGCAGGTGAAAACCTACACGGTGATCCTTTATCTAGAGGGGTTTTATCAATAAACTCTGGTTGATTAATTGAATTACCGAAATGGTCTTCAACCACCAGATTATCTGAGTTAGGGTTTGCAATTAAACGAGGGCTTGTTGTAGGATAAGCCTGGCTGAAGCCATTCCTCATCAAAAAGGTCTCCCAATTGTCACCTATGGTCGACAGATGATACATCAACAATATTTTAACCCATCCATGGTGGAACAGGATCGAATTGGTACCCTATCATTTGTAACACTTGGACATCTTATAGAGACTCATCAATAAGTAAAAGGGCATATCTAAGTTGAAACCTATGAAATTCATGAGAAAACGGATATGGTAGAGAAAGACAAGTTCGTATCGACCTTCACAAGTAACAAATTGTTTCAGAATTAACAATAAACTATGCCATATAGGTTTTAACAGAGCAATAGGAATACCTTTTACACAACAGTTGATTTTCGAGAGGTCATAAACAAATTCCATGGGACTTATTCTATCCTGGTGTTTTTAAACCATCTTTCACCCTTTGATGTGAGCCCTATTGCTTTGCTGACAAAGTATTCTATCAATTCTAATTGTATGTCTCCAATCTTAGCTCTAAACCCATCAAAGGTTCGTGCAAAGGCTTCTGCTGCCTGAAGATTATAACCCTCTAATTTTTTGAGGAATACATACCATCCATGCCCCTTTAGGTCATTGATAGCATCATCATGGGATAATAAGGCTTGGAATCCATTCAGATCTATGCGAACGACGAGCGCCATGACCATTGTAACCAGGATGCAACAAAGATAACTCAGAATAATTTTAGGTTCCAATCATGAGAGAAACAGAAACAAGTCTGAATGGAGTGTGGAAACACGAAAATAATGGAGCTTGTGGGTTATCATAACTCGTATAGTGAGAACAAAAACTAGAGGTTTCATTGTATTCCTTACCATCTCTTGCGATGAGTGCCAAAACTACAAAGTACAAAACCCTATGTAGATAATGAATAGCTTCATTAATTTTTTGAGACAAAAAGGTAATGCGAAAACGCAAGTACAACAAGTTTGTACTCATTGGTATGAATGTTGATACGACCATTGAAATCATGAGAAGAATATCAAAAATTAATCAAGGCTCTTCATGTATCAAAATAATTCAAGAATAAACTATCTAACCATTGAATTCATAAGGACCAAATTAAAAAAAAAAAATCGATAATGGATTAAGCAACCATTTCATAAGACTTGAAATTCAATTACATATGGATGGATTTTTAAAAGATATTTCTAAGACACAAAATTATTAAACCAAGCCAAGTTTTATGTTTAATTCATGCTTACAGTCATGAATTAAACATAAAACAAACGATAATGCAAGCAATAAAGAATTCAATAAGGTAAGATTTAATCCAACATTAATTTCGAAACTCAGAAAAATGTTCACAAATTTGAGGTGATGGTAGCTATGGAAAAGTGTAAACTCTTTTGATCGTGTTAAATATCAAAATCATGTGTGGCTGCCAACAACATCCTTATTTTGTCTCAGAATCCTTTTAAACGTTGAAATAAGTTCTTAGAGTTATAGAAACTACTTCCATGTATCTCTATACATAATTCATGCACATTCCCTCTCCAACGCACCCTCACGTTGTAGGCCAGATGTCCTTTGACTTTGTATGAATTATTTTTTACTTTGAAAGAAGAACTTTGTGCTACAACAATGTAGTGGCATGCATGCATATGATGTGTCTTTTCCTCATAGATTGTTTTTCTTTATTTTATTAGGAACCATGGAGGGGAAGTGATTCTCTCGCTCCCCAAGATTCTGACAGTAGTTTTGTCATTGAACTTGCATCTTTCTGCTACACTCGCACTACAAAGACAAAGAAATAAATGCACTATTTTGTTTCCTCTTTGGAATATATTTAAGAAATCCTAGTTGTTGATGGATTTCAACATCTTCTACAAATAGTTCACTTGATGATCGATCATTGTTCTTCATAACATGTCTCTGAAAATGATAGGGAAACATATTAACATGAAACTATACGATCAATATATATATTTTTTTAAGTACATCCATTTGTAACATGGATTAAATATGTAAAATTTTGTAAGGATGAAACAGATAAATAAAATATTCATGCAAAAATAAGTATCAAATTATTAAACAAGGATAATAACATGGAGGTTATTGAATTATCATTGAGGGTGAGCCATCATAGTATCTAACATATGTGTACTTTGAAGGATAAGGGATTTCAAACTAGGGGAGAGGGAAGTATCAGAGCTAAGATAAATCTCGTTATTGATGATAATTACTACAAGAGTGGAGATGATGGTAGTCTATTCTTGGTTGGTGCAGATCTAGGGGATCACTCGAAGGTACTTGACAATCCAAAAAATATAAACGGTGGGTTGAGAAGTAAGTATGAGGTAGAGAACAAGATACTACAAATTGATGGTCGGATAATGCGTTTTTTGACAATCTAGAAAATAGAATCGGTGGGTTGATAAATAAGTACAAGGTAGAGAACAGGATACTACAAATTGATGGTCAGATAATGAGTTTTTTGGTCTCAGTGATGTGGATGGATACATCCCCACTCTTCAAAGTTTGAAGAAAACATGAAATCAACAACTGCTATGGAAGGAGACTCGATTCATAAGTACATTGTCATGTATCCAACAATTACCATGTCATGAAGCCTCAATGACTCTCAATCGCATCGACCTATTTTCTGCAATGAAGGTGTGCACCATTTTATGAGACATGTAATTTTGTATAGGCGTAACAAAGAGACGTTGTAGAGGTGTACGAAATGGATAACATGTTGGATATGCCACATGCATATAAGCTACCAGGTTCCTTGTTTAGGGTATCTCGGTCTTTCATGCCTCAGGGAAGAGGAAAATAGTGTCAGAACTGGAAAGTGAGAGGTGATAGAAAAAAATAATTTCATACTTGGAAGGTGAGAGGTGATAAATTTAATTTTTTCCCGAGATATGTTATTCCTAATATTAATTTGTGGATTTATGTGCAAGAATCAACATAGGTGGTTTCACCTGGTTTACATGCATGTTGGTTGTGAAACAGTGGATGGTTGCTCCACATGGTCTCTATCCATCACTCATCTAGGTTCGATCCATTCTCTTGGAGAATTAGTAGAGTTAAATCCATGTTGGCTTGACCAACATCTTAGAGATAATAACGAAAATTAATTTGGGCACATCAAATTATATTGTGTGGATGAAATTTCCTCAAATTAACATGATTGTTTGATGGTTTTGTATCTTAAAGTAAAGTATATGTGGCTTCTCTTAGTTGTTTTGTGTGTTATATGGTTACCATGTGGTTGTTGTGGAAAAAATTTGCAAGTTGGGAAAGTAACAAGTGGTAAAGAAAAGGTTCAAATTCTTGTCCAAAGAACCAAGATTTGTATCTTTATTTCATAACTAATGAACTAGAAATCAATGTAGTTTTTTAAATCCACAACACACAAAGATAGCCAGTCGAGTAAAGGTTAGTATAGTTCTAGCCATATCATGGTGAGGGGGGGGGAAAGAGCCATCTTGAGGTACACAGGTGATGGCATGATTGATCGGTCCATAGTATATTTCGAAGAGGAAAAGGAGTGTCACCCCCTTCCCCCTTTGGCTTTGATGTGTATGTGTAGGACTGATTCAAGAAAGTGGGAGGGGAGGGCTCTAAACCTGAATCAATTGGAGATAAAATCTTCCTTCACTAATGCATTCATCTGTGTTGTGGGTGGAAAACTAACCGAGTTCAGGAAAGGCATGGATGATAAAATCCTGTTTATGTAGGGTGGCTTGTGTTGCACCACCGCATTCTCCTCTCTTCTCCATATATATAGTGAGCTAATCAAGGGAAGAAATGCCATGAGGCAGAGAAAATGAGCATATGGTCAATCAATCTCCATTGGTAGTCGAGGATATTCATAAGTGATCTTATATACTCCGACCATCCCATTGGAGGTAACTCGCAACAAACAAGTATCAAGATCTACTAAATAAACTTGATTACATTCAATGGTCCTGAACATGGATAGTTTGACACATGTTGGTTATCCAAGTGCTTCCTATATTGGGGATGTAGTCTGTGGCATCGATGCAACTAGAATTACTTCAAAGGAATTTATATTTTGGTTCAGATCCCACACTATAAATTATTTGAAATAGGGAGGTGCAGAACATTGCCGAGATGATAAAGATAATGGTTGGAGGATGCACCTTTGGTTCTCTTTCAAGGCATTTCTAGAAGTGGTCAAAAGAACAATCCTACCACGGGAAAATGTGGAAATTGTTGTAGAAGGGATTAGAGGTTCCCTACCTGCATTAGAGAACAATATGTCATGTCCCCAACCTACATGCAAATATCATATTTGAGGGAGAGTGATCAACCTCCTCCGAACTACAATATGGTAAGTCGTCCTCCTAAGCTTTGCTTACTTCTGAAATCAATTTTGAAAAATATTACTTAGTTCATCTAAAAATAGTGTAATATTATGAAGACACATATGCAAGTATCATTAACCCAAAATTATAGAGATTAATTGGCCACTATGGAACCAATATTTAGTTTTGCTAGCATGCATAAAGAACTCCATCTAGTGGGCTCTCCAATGTGTTGGGTTAGCAGAGATTTTGGAACTGAAGACCTTCACCTTGTCTTCATGGCAAGAGACAGAAGGAGGTAAAGAACACATTCTGTGATTTTGTGCAATGATTTCATGGGGAAATTGGAGAGGACATTGTGTGTGCTATGTAGGTGGGATCTCCAATTTGTTGGGTTGACCAATATTCTAGAACCGGAGACCACTGCCTCCTCATTACAGAAAGACATGAACGCAAATAAAGACCAGATTCAACGAGTTTATGCAAATATTTCATGGGGAGGTACAAATTGTAAAGGACTAGAAACACATTTGCAGGATAGTATAGGATCTCTGTAGGTTTTCATGGTGGTGTAGGTGGAAGCAACAGATCAAGTCAATAGAAAATTCATGCTATGGGCTATGGATTGTTTAACAAACATTAAATGTTAATATGCAATGCTAGACCCCTTTCTAGCATTACTTGGTTTCGGAAAAATGAGTACGCAAAGTATTCTTATAAACTAAGCTATCTTCTTTGTGTGCCTCGGGATAAATTACAACGTAATGTGTATGATTTTTGGAAAAAATTGGTTAAAATAACTAGAACTCATTGGTTTTGTGCCCAGTTAATAAGAAAACTGAAAAATCGATTACTAATAGTCCCTTAGCCCGAAGGGTAGGGACTAAAAATAAAGAAATAAAGTATGGAAACTAAAATTTGTCCTTATCGTGACTTAAACATATAAACTCATATTGATTTTAAAATTCGTGTAAATACCTACACTGACATGGTCTAGTAAAAACATTATCGTATGGACACTTTTGCATATTTATCTTCAAATCAAATATGGCGAGTGAACCTAATTGATATAATATAAGGGCTAGTAATGAGTCATTATGGATTCATGTATAAACACTTGACCATATGTAAGGAATTCCAAGGAAGTGCAATAAATTGACAAAGTTTTTCAACAATCACTATTGATTGGCAAAAACACTATTCACAAATAACAATTTTGGATAAAAAGTGTTTATTAATTCCCTTTTTATTTTCTCCCTTGAGTGAGTAAATTTGGTCTCAATTTACACGCAAACCTTAATAGTGTAGCAGAATCTTAATATTGTAAGAGAACAAGCGCAAGGACCCGATTCATTGGCAAAAGCACTATCCACAAACATCATTTGTGGATACAAAGTGTTTACTAATTTCTTTTTAATTTTCTCCCACGATGGGGAAAAGTTGGTCTCAATTCACACTTGAACCTTAATACTCTAGTAAAACAAGTGAAATAACCCAATATGTTGCAACTAACTTCTAGATGGCATAAAAGGTAACTTTAAATTCCAATATGATCAAACTTACAACCATTAGAAAGATCTTCAAATAACCCAATATGTTGCAACTAACTTCTATATGGAATAAAAGGTAACTTTAAACTCCAATATGATCAAACTTACAACCATTAGAAAGATATTTGAGAAGGGAACCTATTGAAGTATTTATTTATAATAAAATAATTTTTAATTTTCCCAAATCATAGCATAACGAAGCCTANATATGGAATAAAAGGTAACTTTAAACTCCAATATGATCAAACTTACAACCATTAGAAAGATATTTGAGAAGGGAACCTATTGAAGTATTTATTTATAATAAAATAATTTTTAATTTTCCCAAATCATAGCATAACGAAGCCTAATAGTTTGATTTTGACAAATTTGTCAACATTGATGACCCCCAAGATGCATTAAGCTTTGAGAAACATGTTTTGAAAGTCTAATATACAAAGGGTATATTACCACTAATGTAATAATGCATAAACAATAATCTATAATGTAGTTATAGGTTATAATTTACATCAATGTTGTAATATCGGATAAATCATTCCTTCCCTTAAGGATGAATTATTGTGCTAATGTGTATTTAAATACATGACAATTGTATCTCGTATCATCATTTTCATGTGATATATTCATAATACTAAATATTTTTTTGTTTAGTAGATACCATGGTCTTCTCTATTTATGAATGTTGATCTCATGAAGTGAACCAATAGGTTATCTTCAAGTAGTATCATAGCAAGGTTTTATCCTCGTTGACTTGTGATTAGTTCCCCTTGGCCATTATCCTCCTACCTACGATTGAGCTATATTTTTATAGTGGAAATAACATATTTTCTGTTGATGGCCCAATATTCAAACAAATTGTTATAGGGGATTTTCGTTTTGAGGAGAAAAATCAAAAAAAAAATTGTTTCATCTTATTTTGTGCCATAACCAAGTTGTCCTTCAATAGTTTGAGAAACCAAGGAATGTACCCATTCAATTATCTCAGTCACTCATATGTCCCATTTTTTTATCAGGGTCTCTTTATCGCAGGTAACCAGGAATATCCCTTCTAAGAACTCAAGGGAAATTCACTGCTAAGAAATCTACCAGGAAAACAACGACAACAGACTTGTTGTTGCAACGAAACTCTCACAAGATAAATTCACTCTTTAGGTCTAACAACCTGGTTATTTGGCAAGCCTCACAACTTGATTCTTCAATCTTCAACTGCCTTCTGAAAGGGGCATAGAGGAATATTCAATATTTTTGGGGCAAAGGGGCATAGAGGAATATCATAGTAGCTTGTATGTCTAACGAGCTCAACACTGCTGAGAAAATCATTGAAGAAGTTCTAATTGACTTAATGACTGAGAGAGTCATTTCAAATAAAGGAATGTCTGCAAGTGTATAGGCATCGTTCTCAGGAGCATTTCCAGCTTCCCCCTCCACTGCTCGAGTAGGACCATCCCGACTACCTTCAGAAAGACGATCTAAGATTGGAAACGACTTTGCCACTGTAAAGATGATCCCAAGTATCTTGCCTAAGTATATCCCACCACTAAGTGGCACAGTGAATCGAGACATTGTACCCAGAGACTTTGACTATGATGTGGTCACTACGTACCTCCCGAAAGGGGTGCGCGTAGTTTGTGTTGACCATGATAAGCTCACAACGCTGAAATTTAGAGATTTTAACCTTGGAGATCACAAGGCTTACAGTATTCTAGCTCTGCACAAGTACTTAACTATCACAAAAGGGAGGAACCTGAAGATTTTCCCTTAGAAATGGGCCCATAACCTTGCGCAGTCAACCCTCCTCAATGTAATGAAGATTCCTCATTTCGGGAGGCATTAGGAAGTGAATGCATGCGTCAGATTGTTGTTGTCTTTCTACCATGGAGGATACTTATGGTTGGCCCACCGCATCACTGTGGATCCGATTCTGATCAATCGGATCACAGGGATAAGCATGCAGGGCCCTGAACCACAAAATGTTTACCCTAGAAAGACTGCAGATCGTGCTCTCTCCTAGAGAATAAAAGACACATATGGTGATCTAGAGAATGGAACACGAGGTTACAAGGTATCCTCCATCGAGAATGTAGCAATGTGCCTCGGTTTCCAGATGATCACAAGGAAGTTAGTCCGAAAGAACAGACCCACACAGGTGACTAGATTTGTAGTTGACCTCGCAGGGAAGTGTGTAGAGGGACTACAAATGAACTGGGAAAAGTACCTTGTAAATCATCTAGAACTTGACTACAGACAAGCGCAAGACCAAGGGTATGAGTTCCACTTTAGTTGGTTGCTCATACTCATCACTTTCATCACTTGAGAGCTACCAGAAGGTGCCACATTTCCGGAGATCGAACCCTTCAAACCATTGGCCATGAAGTTTTGTACGTTGTGGTACTCCAGCGACATGAACAAGTAGTGGCAGTCCAATGTCGTCTTCCATGCTTATTACAATCAATTGAAGAATGAAATCTAGTCTACACCTCACCTCACACCAAACACACTTCATAGGTTTAGAACTTTGATCAAATTCAGTGCAAACCGCCACTTCACCTATATCACAGTGCACATTGATGAGCACAAAAAACAACTCCAGTTGTACTATAAGTTGACAGAAGAAGACTTGGAGAAAATTACCAAGGAATGGTCATTGGACCTCCTTGTTGCAGTAGACCCCGTAGAGATGTCTGGCGTGGATAGCCCTAAAGCTATGCCAGATACACCTAGACTGATCAAGACTAAGAAGGATGATGAAGTTCAAGATATCCATAGCACATCCACGAAGACTACTTCGATCTCACCTACGAAGGGAGGTGATGTTGAAGAACTAGGTGGCATAGAGGTTGAGAAAAACAAAGGCAAGGTTACTCCACCTAGAGAGGAGGAGGATCCCTCTAAGAAAAGGAAGGTCACCCCACCAAATCCCTCATCCCGAAAGAAAGTTAAGGCCACCCAGACTAAATTTAAGACTACCCTCACACAGGACAACTTCAACTTCTTGATCGCTGCACTGAATGATGCCATACTAGAGATCACAAAAAAGAAAGAAGCGAAGTAGGAGGAGATATGCAGCTGACTCAAGGGTGAACTTCAAGAAGTGAAATAGGCACTCCAGTCCAGTTGAGCAGTTTCTATGACACCCTTGAAAATTGAAACAATAGGAACAGCTTATGAGCCCACTCAATTACACCAGATCACTGACAAAGTTGAAGCTCGCCTTCGACGAGCTCAAGAAGACATAGCACAAGACACCCAGGCTTTGTCACAGGTACAGAGTGCACTTATAGTACAACAGAGGAAGGAAGAACAGGAGCAACTTACCTTACAAGCGAAGTGGGAGAAGGAAAAAGCACATTTACAGCAGAGCAAGGACTAGTTGCTAGCAGAGCAACTTGAAGTATAGGAAAGAGTTCACAGAGAACTTCACTCTGTGACGGTCATTGAAGTGAAAATTGAAGAACGTGTCCCACAGCAAGTGGCACAACTTGAAGAATTAATCTAGTAACTTAAGCAACACATCAAAGATTTGGAACTTCATACTTTGTCTGAGACTCCACAAGAAGTACGCGACCTAAGGGAGGAAACTTCCCACATCGTAATTGACAGATTAAAAACCTTGGCTTTGGAATGGAAGAAGTTAAATGCTAGAAGTGCCTAGACTTATGAGAACCTCATAGAGAACCCATAATTGTNCCCAGTTGAAAGAATGAAGCGATTTCCAGAACAACACATTGCTCAACAATAGGTACACATGCTGCAAAGTAAAGTGATGGAAGTCTCTCAATGACTTCAACCACTCCAAGAGAAATCATGCCACCTGTTCACTGAATTTGAGAGCTAGGCATCCAAGCTTGAACAGGTTGTCATCACCATAGAACAGCACATGGAAGGATCGGTAAATGACGCAGTGATCCAGGAGTTCACTGAGCAAGAGGTTGTCGCACTGCAGCAAGTCGAAGTAGCTCGGGCCAAGCTCAATACATTCGAAGTGGATTTGATCAGACTAGAGTGACTCAGGATGAGTCACAGGTGAGTGTTGGGGGCCTTTTGGCCCTTGACCAAGTTTTGAGGAACACTTGGTCATATTTGACCGTTTTGGACTTCGATAGCCTATCAAAGATAGAGCGCTAGGCGAAGCAGAGATCACGGGATATCGACCCACTTTTGGGGCCCTTTTAGGGTTTTGGGTTAATGTAATGGGAAAGGGATGTCGGCCCATGGGTTTACCCATGTTTAGGCCCATGTTGTAAAGTATAAATAAGTAGCTAGGTAATATAAGAAGGGTCGATGGCTTAGTGCTAGTAATTAGATCTGTGTGATCGAATGCAAATTATGTGTACATTATTGTAAGAGGATTGCAGAGCTGAGTGCAAGTGTTGTAAATGATGAGTGCATGGATTGTAAGAAGGCTCTGTGCTAGATCTACTCAGGGAAGGAGGATTTGGCGAGGTGTGTTTAGATCTCCTGTCCTATGCGGAGTATAAGTTGATCTATGTGTTGTAATCAGATTTACCAAGCTAATAAAGAAGAAGAAGACTTTATGGACATAGCCCCAGGGTGGGGGTGAACCACGTAAACCTATGTGTCATGCTTTGTGATGTTTCTTCCTTGTGTTTTCATTATCTTGCTAAGTTCTATGCCATGATTAGATAGATTTTCTTATGATTTGTGATTCACTAGATGTATATGAATAGTATATCTGATTTGTATGGGGATGCTTAGTGTTGATCTACAGGATCTAATATGTTTTGTTGTTGCTAAGCACTGAAATATCTTATATCTGAGCAAGTAATGCAACATTTTGTCTTATCTTCGAAGTACAATAAGGGTGAATAGTGATGAATGAATGGTGCTAAGTGCTCTGTAAAGGATATAATCACATATCTGTGTCCCAGCTAAGGTTGCAGACACCTGAGTCTTGCAACCACCCCTGCCTCTACCTCGGGTGAGACTTAATCTGATTCGCAGGTGTTGCCGAAAGGGCCGGTAGTTAGGGCTTTGTTGGTGCGCTCTTGAGTGTTGAACCTTGGGTCTACCCCTATGCCAACAGACCCCAACCCACAAAACAAGGGAAAGAGAAAATATGGCCACTCTCAGGACAACCAATCTAAGTTGCAACATAAGAAGGGTAATGAGAAGTCGAAGAAGGACATGGGAAAATGGTGTGAATACCATAAAATCCCTTGGCACAACACTGAAGAATGCCACTCTAAGCATTCATTGGTGGCCGATATGAATATTCTAAGTCAGAGGTATATTTTGACTCTGAATCAAATCCAGAAGGAGGGAAGTGGATTATCGATGTTGAATCCAGTGCCACTATCACTACCACCAAATTCTAGCCAAGCGAACCAAAAGAACAAGAGGAAGGGGAATGCCTCTTTCACTCACATATGTGGGTAAAAGGGGTTTCACTTCATTTCATTGTCGATAACAACAGTCAAAAGAAACTGATCTCAATATAGGTCATCAAGTGGATAGACCTATCGACGACACCACACGTGATACCCTACACCATCAGTTGGGTTCTCCAAGGAAGAGATCTTTTTGTTATCCAATAGTGTTATCTTCCCTACAACATCAAGCCTTTCAAAAATGAGGTATTGTGTGATACTGATCTTGAAGTTTTTGATCTTATTTTAGGACAACCATATTTGTGGAAGTGATATGTTCTGTATGAGTCTAGAACCCACAGTGTTATTATTACTTTGGGTCGAAAATTGTATAGGATATTAGAGGTAGCACCACCTACCATTATTTCTTTAATCTCTGCTAAGCAATGCAGTAAGGTCATTTCACAGATCGGGAAGTTCGTCTTCTTTTTTATCTGTTCTCACAGTAAGTAGAAGGTCGCCACCACATTTGTGGCCTCTACACAAAGCCTCTCTTTCTAGAAGAAGAAAGTGGACGGGATCATGGAAGAGTACAGAGACATCTTCTCCTCACCCAACAGGGTACCAACGCATGACCAAGTCAAGCATCTAATTGATCTAACCCTCGGTGCACCTCTGCCTAATGGACCATTCTATATGTAACACACTCGACCCCTAAGTACCCTTTCGAGGGATGGGGCATCAAAATTTCACTTAATTTTATCAGCTTGAATCATCTCTCTGAGGTCTCCATCCTCTTCTACTCAACCATGGATTTCTAACGACTGCTACTAGACTCATAACTGAGCTTTGGATTTCAATTTATGGCCTCTCAAATTTCTTCAGGCGTTATTAGTCATGGGCCACATGGTGCCCACATGGGCCCACCTCATCTATACCATCTCCAAGTTCCTACTGTCATGGGGGAATTCCATCCACCGTCCAATCCAATGACAGGAATTTATCCTCATTTAACACACAGGCTAGAGGATGTTTGACATTCAGCGCTTCGGTACTGAATGCCCCTTTTCCTTTATGCACGCATGTTTTCCGGAGTCCCAAATTATTGAACTCTTGAAGGATCCTGAAATCTCTCCATGTGGCTCTGGCCTTCATGCCTTTCATCTTATCTACGACTCTACACTCTAAACCTCTGGAGTCCCAAAGTCCTAGACTCCTGAAGGGTCCACCCTCGCATGTGGTGACGTATTAGACATGGAGGCAAGGATAGGTGGCTCCCAAGAACTCCACCCACCGGATGGATGTGCCAATGGTGACACATGTCAAGGCAGAGGTGACATGTGGCCCCTACAGTGGGTGAAACGTGTCACGTTTTAATGGGCACATAGGTTCTGCGACACGTACAAATCTAGGTGACACGTGGAACATCAATCGTGGGTCCATGTCACCTTGGGTGATGTCAGTGTGCCACATCACTTCGAGATGAAATATTTCCACCACCCTTAGATCTCATGGTCAATATGTATCCACGTATACCCCTCGATCTATGGCCTCTGTTACTTCGTAACTTCAGCATTCATAGGATTCATTGTATGGTTTCCTCCTTTCTCCTAGAGTGGTTAACATCAGGATGACCACAGTCTAGATCTATGATCATGGAAGATCCTGAAGGGTCCCTAGATCTATGGTTCTCGTTACTTTGTAGCTCTGGCATTCGGGGGCTTTGGTGTTATGGTTGCTCCTCTCTTCTAAAGTAGTACTTCGTTGAAGTACCATACGTGATTCCCTCCACTGGTTGATCAGACAGTTCAAAGGGGTTCTTAATGGACTCCCTATATCCATGGATTTCATCAATTTGTAACTACGACGTTTGGATAAATTGGTGTTATAACACCTCTTTTCTCCTAAAGTAGTCAATGTCGGACTTACCTCGACGTAGGTTCAATGGCTAGGGGGACTCTTGAGTACCCTTGAATATTCGGTTTGTGTTACTTCGTGATTGGTAAGTGGGTCAAGGTTTAATGGTGGGACAAGTCTATATGCCACAGTTAGGGAAACCGCCAAACATCACTCAACCTCATGGGTAACCATAACACAAGTTTCCTTTAGTCAGTTTTCAAATGGTAAGGTTGTAAAACCCTGGAGATCTAAACTCCCATAGTTACAAATCCAGAAAGTCTTATCTCCTTTCGGGCCTAGCACAGGGCCCCCATACCTTGGTCATATAGGTCCTCCGAAAATGATCACAGACTACATGCTAATATATTAGCCATTAATTTTTTAAGGTCGTGGACATGAGGCCTCAGTCACACTGGTGAAGGGTCTGAAGGAGAGGCCCTCCTTTCCACCGAGTTTGAACTTGGCATTCATGCGATGGTAAATTACAGAGGTCGGCAGGACTTAAGCATTTCAACTAACCCTACCCCGACTCTCTTACGGACCCATGTCCCATAACTCTTTATCTGCTAAGCTGAGGAAACCATAAGACCATTCAAAATCATGGGTTCACAGAGAAAAAATAAACATCTCTACCTTAACCATTCAATACAAGTTTTAGTCATAAACATGTATATTCAAACATTCTTTTAAATTCCAGTACATAGAGTATGAAAATACTTATCATAAACCAAAATTGTGAAACTATTGCTGAAAGGGGTGCATGTTTCCACCCAACTGTAGGAACAACCACTCATGAATAGATTTACCATTGGCCACCCCCGATCTAGACCATGATGCTTTGAGAGAGACACTTTTTTCTTTCTCCATGATAGTCAGGGACAGAAGTTACTCTCCTCCTCCAACAAGGGCTTGGAAACCATTTTTCTCTGTAACAAGTAAGGGGGTCTGCACGTGTACTTCCACAGACACTCGTCAACCTCATTTATCAGCTTGGACTGGAAACGTTTTTGTAGCTTCTTGCACCCAGAAAAAGCTTGTTTCTCAGTTCTTCTTTGAACCAAAGTGTTGCAAGTGCTCTTCTCACTCTTGGATATTGGTTTCTCCACTCTGCTTCCTCACAGATATGCCTCTTCCCATGAAATTAATTCATTTCTTTCCTTCCTCAGCACAATTTCATGGGTCTGAATCCCTAGCTCTTGGTCAAGTCCTGAATTCTTGCAGATGGGTTCTCTACCCTGTCTCCTCATTAAATCTTAAGGAGTACATTTCCAACTACCAACCTGACTGGTAATTCATTTCTGGGTCAAAGGACTGTTTTGGCTCTGAGAAATTAAATCTAGTGAGGTACTATTTTGGTGGGGGTTATCTCAACCATTTATGGTTCCCCTCACCATATATCTCTCATAGAATCATGATCTATCTTGGAAAACCCCCCTTTCAGTAGCTATGCAACACTATCTATTTTAAATTAATGACAGAAATACATACATTACCTTTTATAACATAAGTTCCATCAAATCCAACGTTCACACGTATTTAGTCTACCAGAGTCTTTTGGAAAGTTATAGTTATATTTACAAGCTGGGGAAAACAGGGGTATTACAATCCCCTCCCCCTTAAAGGAACATCATCCTCTATGTTCTACCTGTCGATGTGCTCTATTTGTACAGAAGTAAACAAAAATGGTTATGCATGTTTCATGGCATCCTCCATTTCCCATGTAGCTTCATCTAGACCAAAGTGTTTCCACTGCACCTTGACCTGTGCAATGTTTATGTTCTTGAGTGGGGTTTCCTTCCTATCTATTATGCATTGTGGTTCTGGTAGGATTTCTCCCTCTGGTTCCACCTGAATCACAGACCAGTCAATTATATGATTAGAATCATGTAGATATTTCTTCAGTAATGAAACATGGAAAACATTATGTTCCTTCACTCTGGGAGGAAGTGTTAGCATATATGTTACAAACACCACTCTATCAAAAATTTCAAAGGGTCCACAATATCGAGGTGCCATCTTGGCACAGTCTCTCATTCTCAAGGAGGTTTGTTGGGTCTAACTCGAAGATACACATGATCCCCTGTTTTGAACTATCTAGGAGTCCTTTTTCTGTCTGCATATCTTTTCTATCTATCCTGAGCCACTTTCAGATTCTATTTTATGTGAATTACTTGTTGTTCCATTTCTTTTAGCATATTTGTGCCAGTTGTAATTATGTGTACTGGTTTATCCACGGTGATTGGAATCTTGCATTGTCTACCATAAAGGGCCTCAAAGGGGCTCATCTTTAATGACTCTTGATAGCAATTGTTGTAGGCAAATTCTACCAGAGGTAGGTAGTCTTCCCACTTCTTAGGATGATGCATTACATGCATCCTTAACATGTCCTCTAATACTTGGTTTACTCTCTCTATCTGTCCATCAATTTGAGGGTGATAGACTATACTAAATAGCAATTTAGTTTCAAAAGAAAATAGAGATTTCCAAAAATTCGAAGTAAATTTTGTATCTAGATCAGATATGATTTCCTTAGGCATGCCATGCAGTCCAAATATTTCTTTCATGAAAATATCAGCCATATCTATTTCCTTGCAAATTGACTTGATGGGAATGAAGTGAGAAGTCTTGCTCAGTTTTTACACAACTACCATGATGGCATCATTCTGTTTCGCTGATTTTGGTAACCCTGTGATGAGATCCATGGAGATGGTTTCCCATTTCCATTCTATAATTGGTAGGTGATGCAACATCCCTGCTGGATTTCAGGGCTCTACCTTAACCTACTGACATTCTAGACATTCGGCTAAGTAATCAGTTGTGTCCTTTTTCAATCATGGACAATAAAACAGTTTCCTAGTGGTTGTGATCATATTATGATAACCAGGATGACCGACATATGGTATTTTAAGTAGTTCATCCATCATGAGCCTCTTCAATTTGTCACACTTTGGGATATAAAACCTACCTTTGTAGGTTAGCAATCCATCATTCAACAATTGATAATCCTCATACTTCATCCCAATGGGCTCTTGTTCTAAGTATGATTTTACAGTATTGAAAAATGCATCTTTTTCTTGTGCACTTTTGACTCTCTCCCTGACATCCGTTTCACAGGTGCTTACAACTGCCAAGTGAATCACTCTCATACTTATGCTAAGGGCATCAACCACCCTATTTTATTTTCCTTTGATGTGTTTGATTTCAAAATCAAACTCACTAAGGAGATCCATCCATATAGCTTATCTTGCATTGAGGTTTGGTTGATCAAATAGATATCTCAACCCACTATGGTCTGTCATACGAACAAATATTCTACCTAGGAGGTAATGCCTCCACATTTTTAAAGCATGTACTATAGTTGTAATATCCCTAGGCCGAATGATCAAAATCTGGATCAGGGGATCAAATTTTGCTCAATTTTCAAAGTGCTCGGAATGCGACGAAAACAGTGTCATTGCGTCCGTCTCGTCTTCCTAATTCCGGAGGTATATTTACTTTGTCAAATGGATGTCGTATGGAGACGATATCGCGATCTGTTCTTCAAGCCAAACAGGGAAAAAAAAAATTGATGTTGACTGTACCTGTCCGTACAGTCTGTATAGTTCGTACGGTCTGACATGGCAGGGTCGTACAGTCCATACGATGACGTGTCAGGTGGATGACGTGGCAAGCATTCATTGGTTAGCAGTTGGCGAATCATGGAGTGACACGTGTCCTTTGGTAGCGAATGATGTGAGGACACGTGGCCCAATCCGTGGGCGCCACGTGTCACTCGGTTATTGGCTAGTTGCTTGATGTGTAAAAGGTATGGTAGAGTCTACGAGGTTCGACCCCCGAACCTCCCCCACTATACAAAGCCTTCGCAAACCTCCGCTAACCAACATGTCGCCCATTGTTGCTTGTTATGAATGCGGGTAACATTTTATTAAAGTTTAATTTTGTTTTGTTTTGGCGGGGGGTCGGGCCGGGGCTTAGCCCCGACCCGTGGTCCTTTGTATTCACCATATGACCATTACATAGTCGGTTGTGCGCGAATGTAAATGGAGCCCGCGGTTGTGTTGGTTACACATACGACCATACCATTTGACAAAAGGCGCGGGGTTTGTGTTGTGTTGTAAGCCATGGTTGTATGGCGAGTACCATATGACCTATCCTCCGATATTATGGCGCGCGTGGGTTTGGTATTACAATGGTTTAAGCCACGGTTTTGTGGTGATGCCATATGCCCACGACCGGAGCGGGGAGTTGGTACGGTTGGCACGGTTTTAAAACCGTTAGCCCTTTTTTCCATAGAGCGCGGTCGTATGACACCATATGCCCAAGTGCTAGACGGTTAGGGGCTGGAGGCGCCCTAACCATCCTACAGTTTGGAACGGTATTTGATTATTCTCAGGGCTAGGTTTTAACGCGCATTTTGGAGCGTGTTCTTGGTTCATGCACACAGAGGTGCGTTTTGGCGAACCAGTTTCAGCAAGGTTGAAGGAGGAAAATGGAGGAGGCCTATCTTCTTCATCTTTTGGCCGATTGAGGTGCCGTAAAAGCCCAGCTAGGGGTTTTTGGATGTGCTGAATCCATTGGCACTGTTTTCAAGGCCATTTGAAGACTTAATCTACAGGTTTTTCACCATTGAAGTTTTAGGAAGCTCTAGGGAGCTTGAAGCCCTCATTGATGGAGGACATGTTTTGGGTGAGCCTATGTTTGTTATGCTCTGAACACATTGGGACAGGTTTCAGAGGTTGTTGAGGAATTTTACAAGTGTTTTTTCCAAAGAGAAGCTCAGGGAAGCTTATGGCCACATGTAGAAGAGGTCATGCCCGGATGAGCCATGATCCGTTTTCAGAGTTCTATTAGTCATTTTTGGGGGTTTTATGTGTTCTGATCTCAATGGTGCAGTCTGTTTTTCCATTGGAGTTGAGTAGAAGCTTGTAAAAGAACTTTTGACTAATTAATCCCAGAGAGCCAAGTCCATTGATGGAGGCTCAAGGAGATGTAGCCCGGAGAGGGGTGAACTCCTTTATCATGTTGTGATTGTTCTGAGTTTGATGGTTTATTTGCTGCAAGTTTATGTTGTTGTGTAT
>SNQJ01S0013292.1:65167-79974 GCA_010110895.2 Picea sitchensis | reverse complement strand
TCTAGATTACATGGCATACCCAAGACAATTGTGTCTGATAGAGATCCAAAATTTACCTCAAAATTTTGGAAGGGATTATTTAATGGATTTGGAACAAACTTGAATTTTAGTATAGATTATCATCCAGAATCAGATGGTCAAACAGAGAGAGTGAATCAAGTGATTGAGGATATGTTAAGGATGTATGTGATGGATAAACCATAAAAATGGGAAGACTACCTACACTTGGTAGAGTTTGCTTATAACAATGGGTACCAAGCATCTCTAAAGATGACCCATTTGAGGCACTTTATGGCAAAAAGTGAAACACACTAGTAAGTTGGGATAACCCAGCAGACAGAGCAGTGGTTGGGCCAGATTTTATCAAGGAAATGGAGGAGCAAATGATTAAAATAAAACAAAATTTAAAGGCTGCCCAAGACAGGTAGAAAAGTTATGTTGATAAGGGAAGAACTCATAGGGAATTTAAAGTGGGTGATCATGTATTCTTGAAAGTGAGGGCCAATAGAAGTTCCCTGAAGCTGGGAAATTGTTCAAAGTTGGTAGCTCGCTATTGTGGGCCATTTGAAATCCTAGAGAGGATTGGTCCAGTAGCTTATATGATTGCATTGCCTGCATCTATGTCTGTTCACAATGTATTCCATGTATCATTACGCAAGAAATATATACCTCATGATAATCATGTTATTGATTGGAATGTGATTCAGGTGGAGCAAGAAGGCACTTTTCAAGTGCATCCGGTACGCATTCTGGACCAGAAAATCAAATAGCTCTAGAATCGATCCATAGGGCTTGTAAAGGTCCAGTGGACCTGGTACGGTCCTGAGGACGATACTTGGGAGCATGAGGATGCAATGCGGGCAGCATACCTGCATCTTTTTGAGGATTTTTGAAATTTTGTTGTATATGGGTACATGATGCACTAAGGACAATGCATAAATAAGGAGAGGGGATTGTAATATCCCTTGGTCGAACCCAATTGTAATGTAAATGAAAATGTACTTAAGTTGGTCAGTTGTTTGATATCATTTTTTTTGTATGCACATTTCATGGCATAGTGTGTGCATGTATTGTGCAGTAAAATGAGGAAGTTTGCACATTCCAAGATACTGTGCACAACAACATAAGTGCGCGCGATTTTGAGGCCAGGTATCCTTTTGTGTATATGTTGCATTTTATAGGCTGGTGAGCCAGTTATTATAAGTTAGGATTCTTATGTTTTGATTAGGCTGGAGAGACTAGATGTTAAAGGTCAGTGCGCCTATTTTTGTATATGTCTCATAATTAATATAAAATACATTGTTGCGCGCAGAACGACCAAGATAAAAAGGACGGGGGAATAAACTCCATTGGTTAGGGAAAGGGAGGGGCCTAAAAGTTAAGGAAAAGGGCTAAGCTAGGGAGCTTAAGCCAAAAAAGAATATTATATTAATATTTCTTAAATCATAAAGTATGGATAATTATTTTATCCTAAGTTCTAATGTTGGGGACAAGTGGGGACAAAGTAGCTCCCAACATGACAAGTGTCAAGTTGGGGACATGCATACATATTGTTGGGACTTAGTTCATTTTTCCATCTTTTCCATGATGCTTCCCATCATTCCTTCCATCATTCAGTCATCCAGTCAATCATCCATGAGCATGCACACACCCATTGAGTTATCCTTTGTATCTTCATGATTGTAGTTGAACCTGTATCCATAGCCATTTTGTGTTGGTGTATCTGGTTAGCTTGGGAGATGGACTGAAGAAGCGGGTTGTCAGGCCCATGGGATATTAAAGAAGTGGGTTGTCAGGCCCGTGAGAAATTCTCTAGGTGAGATAATTGTTGGGAATTGATTTCTTGAAGGTGCTAAACTACAACTACAGTGCTATGAGACTTCCTGTCCGGCCTGTTGCTAAAGCCAGGAAAGGAAGTGGGGCAGCCGAAGGACTATTGAGAAGAGAAGGGGCACACTTCCTAGGTGGGACAAGCATGTGGGGAATGAGGGGCTGTAGGTTGTTAGTTTGAGTTGGCACCTGAGACATAGTATTTCCTGTTGTCTATTAGCCTTTAGCCTGGTTAAGAATCCCTTTACTCGGCTAGAGTTTAGTCCCATCTCGGGGGTGACTCACTGTTGAGAGTGATGAACAGTGTGGTCTAATGTTGGGAAGTTCATGGAAGGTATGTATGCAGTTGGTGATATTATTACCAATATAAATGTCAATTGTGTGATAAATGTACATGTTGTATTGTCATTACGTGTTTATTTTGTGGGTTTATCTCATGTGTGGTTTTAATTGTCTGTATATTTATGAGTATTGCCTGTATATGCTGCATGTATACGTTTACTTCTATTTTAGTATGAATCTATGTATTTACATATGTATTTGGTTGTTTACGTTTTATATATATATATCCTCAAGAGTTCTGTGTGTATATATTTTAATTGCATGCAGTTCGAAAAATATATGTGGCATAGCTTAGTTGGATGTTGGGTATCTTATAGTGTGTTCTGCAGAGAGAACGTAAGAGTTCTCTGGTGTAGCGTGGCCCAGCATGAATGGTCAGGGATGTTACAATGGAAACCAATTCTAGATCATGGGTCAAATAATTTATTTCATGCTCATTCAATTTTCTGGATTCATAGAAAATTACATGTCCTTCTTGCATAAGGACTCCTCTAAGTCCTTCCTTGCAGGAATTTGTACACGCAAGGAATTCTTTGTATGGGTATGTAATCTTCAGCATATGTTCATTTGTTAGAAGGTATTTCAACTCTTGGAATCTCTCTTCACATTCTGATGTCCAAAGGAATTTAACTCCATTTCTCTAAAGGGAGGTGATTGGGCAACCAATCTTGGAAAATCCCTTTATGAACCTCATATAGTATCCTTATAAGCCCCTAAAGGATATGATATCATATACATCCTTTGGGGTAGCCCAATCCATAATGGCTTTGATCTTGTCAGGATCAACTGCCACTCCTTCTTCAGAAATAACATGGCCTAAGTAATGGACTTGTTTCTGGAAAAATTCACACTTACTAAACTTAGCATAGAATTGATGTTCTCTTATCACTTGAAGCATTAGTTTGAGATGTTCTTCATTCTCTTTCCTATTCTTAGAATATATTAGGATATCATCAATGAAAACCAATACAAATTTTTCCAAGAACTTATTGAGTACATTATTCATTAAGCATATAAAAGTGGTTGGTGCATTGGTTAGCCCAAATGGCACCACCACAAATTCATAGTGACCATATATTGTCCTAAAGGTTATTTTATGGTTTTCTTCATCCTTGATTCAAAATTGATGGTATTCAGACCTCAAGTTAATCTTGGAGAAAATTTTAGCACCCCTTAATTGGTCAAACAAGTCATCGATCCTTGGCAAGAGAAACATATTCTTAATGGTCATCTTATTGAGTTGTCTATAGTCTATGCACAACCTGAGTGTGTCATCCATATTTTTTGCAAACAAGGCTAGTGCTCCCCATGGAGACACACTAGGCCAAATGTAGCCTTTTTCCATCATCTCCTTTAGCTGTAGTTTGAGCTCGACTAGCTCTGGTGTACTCATTCTATAAGGTGTTCTAGACACTGGCACTGCCCCTGGTGCAAGTTCTATTGAAAAGTCAATATCTCTTCTTAGAGTTAGACCTGGTACCTCTTCTGGAAACACATCTATATACTCTCTTAATATGGCATGGTCCTTTAGGATTGGTTTGTTGTCCTCAACAGATTCCAACACTTGTATTGCATACAAAGGACATCATTCTCTACAATACTTCTTCACTTCAAGGGATGATATTTGTCTCACTGAGATAAGATTTTGAATCCTTGTAGGGTTATCTTCCTCCCTTCTTCATCTTCACACACCAAAGTTTTATTGTAACAGTCCATCTTGGTTTTATGGGAAGCCAACCATTCCATGCCAATCAACAGGTCATATGATCCTAAGCGGAGTATGTTTAGGGTTGCTTGGGTGGGTAATCCATTCATAATGAATTAGCATGCTAGTATGACCTCTATTACTTTTCTTTTAGTTACAGTGGCTAGTTGTACCAGCCATGATTTAACATGTTTAACTTGCTGCAATTTACATTTCTCAACAGTTTGAGGGGAAAGATAACTCAAATTTGAACCAAGGTCAATTCAAATGGAAATTATATGGTTGGCAATCATACCTTCCATCTCCACCACTGAAGCTTGGTGTTCAGCTTGTCTATTATCCAAGGATGCATAAATTTGTGGCACGCTCCTAGCCACATCATCAACTGTGGTAACCTCTTGGATGTTGTAGACCCTCCTATTGTTTTGTTTCCTATATGGGCAATCCCTCAACATGTGTTCTTCTCCACAACCTGAAGATTTCAAGGGTTCTCTCTTTGTGTTATCAGTCTTACCTGAGGCTGCTCCAAAGGGTTTATTTCCACTCTAAGATGGGAAATTTTGTTGATATACACTTTTAGTAGGAAGGCTCATCTTAGAACCTCTCCCGTTGTTCTTAAAACTTGAGGGTTTAAACCCCTTCTTTTTGAATCCTAAATTACTTTTCTTCTTCTAGTCCTCGTGAGGTTCTATCTTATTCTTGAATTTCTCATAGAAATACCTTGCTTTTTGAATAGTATCTTCTAAGGTCTTTGGCTCATCAAATTCAATTATGTCCTGAAAGGACTGAGGTAATCCACCAATAAATCGTTGCATGCTTACATTTTCATCCTCTATGTAGGGCACATACCTTATCAGCTCAAGGAATTTGTTGTTATATTCATCTATTGTGAGTTTCCCTAACTTGAGTTCATAGAACTCATTGGTCTTCCCATCAAAGTATTTCTCTGACGGATACTTCTTCCTGAAGTATTTATCAAATTGTTTCCATTACAAGTCCTTCTCATGGATTCATTTCACATTCCTAAGGTCCTCCCACTAAATGGAGGCCTTTCCATTTAGGTTGAAAATGGCTATTCGAGCCTTTAAGTTTCATAGTAGTCATGAACTCTAAAGTACTTCTTCAAGCCTGGTAGCCAAACTTCTTCTTCTTCCCCCTTCTTAATATCTCCATCGAAAGTAGGTGGTTTGGATTTCTTGAACTCTTTAGGGTCATGGCTCTTGGAATGTTTCCTCTTCTTTCCTCTCCTTTGGGAATGTGAATTAGTTTCGCTACTAGAAGATCCCTTGGATTTGTTAGTTTCCTCACTAGAAGATTCTTCTAATGACTGTCTCTTGGCTCCATGTTGGGCCTTCTTTGAGGTGCTTCTCCTTGTGTGGCCACTTTCAGGACCATGTTTTCTAATCTCTGGTGGACTTTGGGTTTTCTTAGTATGATGTCTATCCACATAACTAGTTGTTGGTCCATGTTGCAGTTTCCTTTGTATATCTGATCATCTTTGTAGTAAGACTATGTTAATTTTAGTTTTCATTTCCTACTCTTTTATCATCCTTTCATTGTCATCCTTACGCTCTGTAATTCTACCATGAGGCTTCTCACAGTTTCAACCAGATCTGGAGGGTTTTCCACCACCCTCCTCTCATCAGATTCTTCCTCTCTGTTGTGGGAGATTTCCCCCAATTCATGGTGTTTCACCATCCTTTATGTTTGAGTTTTCACGCGGTCCACTGACTGCTTCAGTGCTGATAAAAAAAAAATTGTTAGTTAATGATCTACTAGTTTATGAATTAGTACACAGTTCAGATTTTTTTCAAAACAAATACAAAAGAATAAAGTTTAATTCCGTCCTTCAGTAGAGGCTTAAATAATCCTCTTAGGAATTGGTTAAGATAGGTTGTTACCCTAAAAAGGTATATAATAAGATTTTTAAGCGACTCGTTCATGAGCCCAAGTAGGCCAAGTGTTGTTTCCTGCTATGATACCAATTTGTAACACACTCAACCCCTATGTACCCTTTATAGGGATGGGGCATCAAAATTTATCTTACTTTGGTCGTCTTGAATCATCTCTATGAGGTCTCCATTATCTTCTACTCAATCATGGCTTTCTAATGACTGCTACCAGACTCATAACCAAGCTATGGATTTCAATTTATGGCCTCCCGAAGTTCTTCGGGCATTATCAGTCATGGGCCATGTGGCACCCATATGGTCCCATATCATTTGTACCATCCCCAAGTCCCTACGTTCATGGGGGAAGTCCATCCACTGTCCAATCCAACGGTGGGATTTGATCCTCATTTAACACACAGGCTAGAGGGGGTTCAACATTCAACACTAACCACCCCTTTTCCTTTCTTCATGCATGTCCTCTGGAGTCTCAAATTCACAACCTCCTAAAAGAGCCCGAAATTTCTCCATGTGGCTTTGCCCTTCAAGAATTTTGGCTTATCTACGAAACTACACTCTAAACCTCTAGAGTCCTGAAGTCCTGGAGTCCTGAAGGGCCCACCCTCACATGTGGTGATGTATTAGACGCAGAGGAAAGGACAGGTGGGTCCTGAGCACTCCACTCGCTAGATGGACCAAGCAAGTATGTGTTAGGGGTGACACGTGACAAGGCAGAGATGACACGTGGCCCCTATAGTGGGTGAAACGTGTCACTTTTTAATGGGCACATAGGGTCTACAAAATGTACGAATCCAGGTGACAAGTGGCACATCAATCATCAGTCCACGTCACCCTGGGTGACGTCAGTGTGCCACATCACTCTGGGCTGGAAGCCTTCCACCACCCTTAGATATCATGGTCAATATGTATTCATGTATAACCCTTGATATACGACCTCCTTTACTTCATAACTTCGACATTCATAGGATTTGTTGTATTGTTTCCTCCTTGGTCCTAGAGTGGTCAGCATCGGGTTGACCATGGTCTAGATATATGGTCATGGGAGATCCCAAAGGGTCCCTAGATCTATGGTTCTCGTTACTTCGTAGCTCTATAATTCATGGGATTCGGTGTTATGGTCACTCCGCTCTGCCGAATTAGGACTTCTATGAAGTACCATACGCAATTCCCTCCACTAGTTGATCGGACGGTTAAGACAGGATCTTAAAGGACTCCTCAAATCCACAACTTTCATCAATTTGTAACTCTAGAATTTGATGAACTTGGTTCTATAACACCTCTGTTCTCCCGCAGTAGTCAATTCCTGACTTACCTTGGCGTATATCCAATGGCCAGGGGGACTCGTGACTACCCTCGAATCTACGGTTCATGTGACTTTGTGATTAGTAAGTGGGCCAAGGATTAATGGTGGGACAAGTCTATCTGCCATGGTTAGGGAAACCACCAGACATTGGTCAACCTCATGGGTAATCGTAACACAAGTTTCCTTCAACGGGTTTGGAAATGGTAAGGTCGTAACACCCCGAAGCTCCAAAATCCTGGAGTTCCAAAGCCATAAAGGATTATCTCCTTTCGAGCCTAGCACATGGTCCCCAAACCTTGGTCATATGGGTCCTCTGAAAATTCTCGTGGAATACATGCTAATATCTTAGTTGTGAATTGGTTAAGTCCATGGGCATGAGCCCTTAGTCACACAGGTGAAGGGTCTGAAGTTGAGGCCTTCCTTTCCACCAAGATTGAACTTTGCATTCCCGCAACGATAAATTAGAGATGTCGGTGGGACTTAAGCATTTCAATTAACCCTACCCTGACTCTCTTCCAGACCCACGTCTCATAACTCTCTAGTTTCTAAGCTGAGGCAACCAGAAGACCATTCAAAAGCATGGATTCACCGAGAAACAATAAATGTCTCTACATTAACCATTCAATACAGGTTTTAGTCATAAACATGTATATTCAAACATTCTTTTAAATTCCAGTACACAGAGTATGAAAATACTTATCAGAAACTGGAATCCTAAAGCAACTATTGAAAGGGGTGTTTTTTTCCATCCAATCGTAGGCACAACCACTACTGAATGGATTTACCACTGGCCACCCCCGAGCTAGAACATTATGATCTGAGAGAGACCCTTTGTTCTTGCTCCATGATATTCAAGGACAGAGGTTACTCTCCTCCTCCCACAGGGACTTGGCAACTGGTTTTCTTTGTACCAAGCAAGGGGGTCTGCACGAGTACTTCCACAGTCACTCTTCAGGCCCATTTATTAGCTTGTATTGAAAATGTTTCTATATCTTCTTGCACCCAGAAGGAACTTGTTTCTTAGTTCTCCTTCAAACCAGAGTGTTGCAAGCACTCTTCTCACTCTTGGAGATTGGTCTCTCCACTTTGCTTCCTCAGAGATCTGCCTCTACCCATGAAATTACTTCCATTCTTTCCTTCCTCGGCACTATTGTGTGGGTATGAATCCCTAGCTTGTGGTCAGGTCTGGAAGTCTTGCATATGGGTAGTCTGCGCCATCTCCTCATTAACTCTTGAGGAGAACTTTTCCAACTACCAACCTGACTAGTAATTCATTTCTGAGTCAGAGGACTGTTCTAGCTCTAAGAAATTAAATCTAGTGAGGTATTGGTCTGGTGGGGGTTATCTCAACCATTTATGGTTCCCTTCACCATATATTTTTCATAGCATCATGATCTATCTTGGAAAACACCCCTTTCAGTAATTATGCAACACTATCCATTTTAAATTAATGATAGAAATACATACATTACCTTTTATAACAAAAGGTCTATCAAATCCAACGTTCACACATATTTATTCTGCCACGGTGTTTTGGAAAGTTATAGTTATATTTACAAGCTGGGGGAAACAGGGGTATTACACTATCATCGCTCCCTGATGGAAAATGACGAAATCAAGCGTGAGATCCAAGAGTTGCTTCAAAATGGGCACATCATTCCCAGGTCCTCCCCTTGTGGAAGCCCGATTGTACTAGTGCAGAAGAAAGACAAGACCTGGAATATTTGCATTGATTACAGAGAATTAAACAAAATCACAGTCAGGAACGGATACCCAATTCCCAGAATTGATGACCTTCTTGACCGACTCAAGGGGGAAAACTTCTTCAACAATATTCACCTAAAGTTTCGCTACCACTAGTTTCCCATCGAACCAACTAATGTATGGAAGAAAGCTTTCAAATATAAATAAGGTCTCTTTGAATGGTTGGTCATGCCCTTTGGTTTAATAAATGCACCAACCACTTTCATGAGGTTGATGAATGATGTATTGACACCCTTCACCAACTCTTTTGTGGTGGTATATTTGGGTGACATCCTCATCTTCAATAGAAATTGGGGGGAGCACATGCAACATATTCAACGGGTTTTGAACACTCTACGACAGCACATGGAAAAATTATCCTTTGGCATGAACATGGTACAATACTTGGGCTACATTGTTGATGAGCATGGGGACATGTTGATCTGGATAAGATCCAAGTTATTCATGACTGGATATCCCTGACCACACTAACCGAGCTTCGGAGCTTCTTGGGACTTGCCAACTTCTACTGACGGTTCATGTTGGGATTCTCCCATATTGCATGGGCCCTCAGCCAAGTGACCAAGGGCAGTGACAGGGAAAAGTTTGTGTGGGTGAAGGAACAACAATGACCATTTGATGATCTAAAGCATCGTTTGTGCTTAGCTCCGATACTCTCCTTGTCTGATCTGCAAAAAATGTTCAATATTGAGACTAATGCATATGACTATGTTGTAGGCACATTTCTCACTCAACACGGTCATCTAGTAGTGTACCATAGTGAGACACTCTTAGATATTGTTTGGAAATACCCCACCTATGACAAGGAAATGTATTGTATTGTACAAGCATGTCGTCAATGGAAACATTACATTATGGGAAAGAAGAAAATCATCCACACTTATTACAAGCCTCTATAGTTCATATATAAACAACAGAAGTTACAGAACGACCGCAATCAGAAGTGGTCCACCTACCTGCAACACATCTCAACATCAAGTATAAGATAGGGAGCACAAATTGTGTCATTGGCTTCCTTAGTCAACCTCCTGTGGCTGCACTCACCAACATGCTCCATTCCTATGGGAATGAGGCATTTGAGTGGCCTCAACTTTATCAGCAAGATCTATAATTCGAAACCTCCTGTCAACTCTTGGGTCACCGATTTTCACATTCAGGATGGATTGTTATGCCATATGGGTCGTTTATGTGTTCCTTCAAGAGAGCGTGCAAATATGATTTGAGAGGCTCACTACAGTTGAATGGCGAGACACTTTGGTTTGGATAAAACTATGGTCATTCTACATAAACATTTTTATTGGCCAAAACTTCGACGAGACGTCAACAAATATATCATATCTTCCATTGTTTGTGCCATTGCCAATCCAACCATCAAGAAGAAAGGCTTATACACCCCTCTTCCTACTCTCGAGAGGCCCTGGGAATCCATCTCGATGGATTACATGTATGGCCTTCCATCCAACAAGCAAGGCAATGATTCTGTATTTGTGGTAGTTGATCGATTTTCAAAGATGGTCATTCTCATAACCTGCAAGAAGATCATGATAGCAACATATACTTCCAAGCTCTTCTTCGAATGAGTGTGGGTCCATTTTGGGATACCACATACCATCATCTCTAATTGGGACAGTAGGTTCCTCAACACATTTTGGTTGAGTTTCTAATCATTGTTGGACACCAAGATTACTAAATCCACTGCCTTCCACCCTCAAATCGATAGACAAACTGAGGTTGTCAATCAGAGGATTGTGCACATATTGTGCATGTGTAACTCTAAGAATCCACATACATGGGATGAGAGTCTTCCATATGTTCACCACAACTACAAAAGGGATCTACATAGCTCCACCGGCAATAGCCCCTTTCAGGTGGGGATGGGATTCCAACCCTTGGGTCCCATTGATGTTGCACTACCTCTTGCAACCACACAGGCATAATCTTCCCATGTTCAGTCTGAGGCCAAAAAAGCCACCAAATTTATTTAGCAAATTTAGCATATAGACCAACAGGTCCATGAGATTTTGCAGAAAGTCAATGCTAAGTACAAGCAGTGCCATGATCAAGCAATTCTAAGTACAAGAAGTGTCGTGAACAACACAAGAAGTAACTCCTTACAGGGCCCCATCAAAAGCTTCATCCACTTTGTTATGGGCTTTACACTATCACCAAGGCTGTGGGTATCAATGCTTTTGAGCTCAACACTCCACCCTTCCTTAGCTTGCACCTAATGTTCAATGTGGACCTCCTTCAGCCATATTTTCCACCATTATTGGACACCTCACAGATTGCAGAAAAGTTGACATCAACAGAGCTCAACCCTGACTGCATGGAACATGCATACACTAATAATATAGTGGATGCACAGGTCAAGGGCACTCGCTAGCAAAGAATCCATCTTTATCAGGTTGTCAAGGTAGGGAAGCTCCTACACCAAGGAAAGTGGCTCAACCAGGGCCAAATTCAGCAGAATTTTCCTCACTCGATGGGGTAACTCAAAGAAATGGAGACAATTTCTTCCTAAGGGGGGAGGACTGATCCAGGTGGATATTGGTGGCCACCCACCTATTCCAACTGGCTCCTCTTGACAGTTTTTAGTTCAGCACGTTCTTCTGTACTTCTTCGTAATTGTGGGTTCTACACTTCCGAGGATGTATGAAGTCGTACACATCTTCCATATGGATATTGGTAGTTGCCCACCTAATCCAACTGGCTTATTTTGGAATTTTGAATGTAAGCACATCTTTTTGTACTTCCAGGGTCGTTTTGAGGCCCTAAACAGTGTTTTTTTGGCTTGCCAAAGTCAAACTGTAGACGGAGGCAGAGTTTGACATGATAATGTGTAGTTCTCGAGAAGACGTTTTGAATGCGCTATCATGTGCCTAAAATGGAGGTCGTACGCAAAAATTATGACCCTAGGAAGTTGAGGTACCAACTTACCCATCGGGGCCCACATAACTTTTCACAGTTCATCTCCTAGGGTTAGGTTTTTGGATGTTTAGGATTTTGGCATTCATGAGTAATGTTAAAAGGGCCTTTGGAGCCTCATTGTAATCATTATTCTTCGACGGATGCGTATAGAAACGACATCTCTTCTCAGAGATAGCGACCACCATTCAAGCAAGTTGTTTTCAGTTCTGCAATTTTACAATTTCAACCTATTTCATTTATTCAATAGAATTTATTGTTCATTGGATATGTGTTGTTGTTCTCTATATCTCTGTGTTATTGTATTCAGTCTTGTATTCATTTCGTTCAGCTCATAAATATAGATCAATAATTTTTTTTATCCATTTTAGAATTGATATTTTTTTTATGTTTTAATTATCAATTTTAAATTTGATATTTTTTATGTTTTAATCTTTTAACTGTAATAAAAAGGATTTAATAACTTTTAAACGAACAAATTTCTTAATACTGTTTGAAAAAACTTTGTCATTTTTTGTATACAATCACTTACTCTATTATGCTCCAGGGTCATTCTATTCATATTTTCTTACTCGCGTCTTCATTTATAAACTTCCCTAATAAGGTATACATTTTCAACTCATAAATCATGAATATCATGAAATTTCTTTAACAACTTCTCTCTAAGTTTGACTAACTCATTTTTAATTCTTTACATCATTCCCTAAAGGAAATCATTAATAACTATGACATGGTTATTGAGACTTATTTTACTTTTCAATAATTATGAACTTACTAATCCTTTAATTTATAAGTTGGAATGGGGTCGAGGGTCTTTGATAATGTTACCATGTTCACTTTCACAAATAATATTAAATAATACAATTTTAAAATGGCATTAGTGTTTTCGTCTTTTGCAGTTACATTTAAAAATATCTTCTTAATTTGTATAACACAATTTCTCTCTTGTCAATTGGGTTTAGCTCGAGTGGTTTGTATTGAGGGGTGTTTTCCCCTCTACTCAGGTTCAGTTCTCGCAAGTGACATGTTGAGCTCTTAAATGAGCAAGTTAACGAAAAAAACCTCGACTTTATACAAAATCTATTTTACCTTGAATACCATCCTCAAAATAAAGGGAAGTGCCTGGTGGATTTCCCCAAGCTCTAATGCTCGTTGTTGTGAAAAAAATATAGGTTAATTCATTTTATATAGAGAGAGGCCACATAAGAGAGAATATATGATATTTTAACAAATGTGGGAGAATGAATCCATCATTATTATCCAAAATGATTCACCCTTTAATAGTGGTGACACTAGCCAATGACATCGATTATTTTCCTTGGTCATTGAATTATGAAATTTGGGGATAATTTCTATATAGGGATGGATTTATTTTCTTCCTATAACAATAATAGGATAAATTCACATGAAAAATTAATATTCAATCTCAAATAGTGTCCATTAACTCTTGCAATTGCATCTTCAACTCTATTAACTCCAAGGAATTCATTTTATAAGAATTTTTAGACATTGGTGCAACTCTATGTACAAGATCAATTGAGAAATTAATTTATTTATTTGGAGGAAGTCTTGTCACTTCATTAGGAAACACATTGTTAAATTCTTAAAACATGGGAAAATCTTCCAATTTTGGATCATTGGTTTTTTTAGTTATAAAACAACAACTATAAACAATTTTCATTTATTTTTGAATAATTTATTCAAATAAAATGTTGAAATCTTCTTGATAGAGATTTTCTTTGGAATTCCTTTTATTGTTCGTGGTTTCCTTATACATCAATGTTATCAAACATATTGTTGTAACAATCTAGTTTGACTACGTGTGCTTAAAAGACGACCCATTCCAATAAAGACATCATAAAACCAAGTGGTAAAATATTCAAGTTTTCACATGAAATAATTCATTCAACTTTGATCATTAGATCTCCACCATTTCACTGACAGTTCTCTTGGTTCCACTAGCTAACTAGACTATCCATGGCTTGCTTTCCTTGCATTTTTCATTAACACAAGTTTAACAACTTTAGGAGTAACATAAATGTGATTACATCCCAAATAAATAAAAATTGAATAAATTGCTTTGCAATCTTATCTTCAACTTCTACATAATTAATTGGGGATAACATTGTTGCAAATGTAATGGATAAAACAAATGAAAAACAAAAATAGGTAGGATTATACCTTTTTGGTTTTCTTCTTTCTCGAACCAATTTTCTCAATATTGGAGTTTGAGTTTCTTCCACATCTATTTCAACATCTTCTATTGAGTCAAGTTCTCCATCTATTACCTCAAAATGCATATTTTCTAGTTCTTCCTCTCTTGGTTGTTCTTCCTAGTTTCAAGGATTTTTAACCTCTTAAATATTACATTACAATTTATTTATTTTATAGGTTAAAAATCTTGTAACATATTACACCATTGATATATTCAATAAAGACACACTCTATTTTATAGTCATGCTTACTCTTTTTTTCCTTTGAAACATGCACATATGAATCACAACCAAAAACTCTAATATGTTCAAAAGATGGTTTCTTAACAGTCAATCGCTCATGAGAAGTTTAATCAACAAGTTCTAATGTAGGTGATCGATTCATCAGGTAACATGCAATTTATATTGTGTCTTCCCAAAATTGTACTCTATCATGCACCACTAAGCATGTTTTCTAATATTTCCATCAATGTCATTTTTATTCTATTTGCAACTCCATTCTATTGAGGTGTATATAGAGTCATATTTTTCCTTTCTATTGTGCACTGCATACAAATCTATCTAAATTCATTGAAGGAAAAATCTCCATCATTACCTAGCCTCAACATGTTTATCTTGTTTTACCTCATTTTCTCATAATTTTTCTTTAAACTCTTTGAATTCACTAAAACCCCCAAATTTATGTTGAAGGAAATGTATCCATGTTTTTCTTGAGAAATCATCTATAAAAGAAACATAATACAAATACTCAATTCCTAATGATAAAGTAGGCACAAGTCCAAACATATGGCTATGTATTAGCGACAAAATCACAT
>SNQJ01S0013292.1:29730-65157 GCA_010110895.2 Picea sitchensis | reverse complement strand
TAGGCTTCGTTATGCTATGATTTGGGAAAATTAAAAATTATTTTATTATAAATAAATACTTCAATAGGTTCCCTTCTCAAATATCTTTCTAATGGTTGTAAGTTTGATCATATTGGAGTTTAAAGTTACCTTTTATTCCATATAGAAGTTAGTTGCAACATATTGGGTTATTTGAAGATCTTTCTAATGGTTGTAAGTTTGATCATATTGGAATTTAAAGTTACCTTTTATGCCATCTAGAAGTTAGTTGCAACATATTGGGTTATTTCACTTGTTTTACTAGAGTATTAAGGTTCAAGTGTGAATTGAGACCAACTTTTCCCCATCGTGGGAGAAAATTAAAAAGAAATTAGTAAACACTTTGTATCCACAAATGATGTTTGTGGATAGTGCTTTTGCCAATGAATCGGGTCCTTGCGCTTGTTCTCTTACAATATTAAGATTCTGCTACACTATTAAGGTTTGCGTGTAAATTGAGACCAAATTTACTCACTCAAGGGAGAAAATAAAAAGGGAATTAATAAACACTTTTTATCCAAAATTGTTATTTGTGAATAGTGTTTTTGCCAATCAATAGTGATTGTTGAAAAACTTTGTCAATTTATTGCACTTCCTTGGAATTCCTTACATATGGTCAAGTGTTTATACATGAATCCATAATGACTCATTACTAGCCCTTATATTATATCAATTAGGTTCACTCGCCATATTTGATTTGAAGATAAATATGCAAAAGTGTCCATACGATAATGTTTTTACTAGACCATGTCAGTGTAGGTATTTACACGAATTTTAAAATCAATATGAGTTTATATGTTTAAGTCACGATAAGGCAAAATTTTGGTTTCCATACTTTATTTCTTTATTTTTAGTCCCTACCCTTCAGGCTGAGGGACTATTAGTAATCGATTTTTCAGTTTTCTTATTAACTGGGCACAAAACCAATGAGTTCTAGTTATTTTAACCAAATTTTTCCAAAAATCATACACATTACGTTGTAATTTATCCCGAGGCACACAAAGAAGATAACTTAGTTTATAAGCATACTTTGCATACTCATTTTTCCGAAAGCAAGTAATGCTAGAAAGGGGTCTAGCATTGCATATTAACATTTAATGTTTGTTAAACAATCCATAGCCCATAGCATGAATTTTCTATTGACTTGATCTATTGCTTCCACCTACACCACCATGAAAACCTACACGGATCCTATGCTATCCTGCAAATGTGTTTCTAGTCCTTTACAATCTGTACCTCCCCATGAAATCTTTGCATAAACTCGTCGAATGTGGTCTTTATTTGCGTTCGTCTCTTGCCGTAATGAGGAGGCAGTGGTCTCCGGTTCCAGAATATTGGTCAACCCAACAAATTGGAGATCACACCGACATAGCATACACAATGTCCTCTCCAATTTCCCCATGAAATCATTGCACAAAATCACATAATGTGTTCTTTACCTCCTTCTATCTCTTGCCATGAAGACAAGGTGAAGGTATTCAGTTCCAAAATCTCAACCAACCCAACACATTGGAGAGCCCACTAGATGGAGTTCTTTATGCATGCTAGCAAAACTGAATATTGGTTCCATAGTGGCCAATTAATCTCTGTAATTTCGGGTTAATGATACTTGCATATGTGTCTTCATAATATTACACTATTTTTAGATGAGCTAAGTAATATTTTTCAAAATTGATTTCAGAAGTAAGGAAAGCTTAGGAGGACAACTTACCATATTGTAGTTCGGAGGAGGTTGATCACTCTTGCTCAACTGTGATATTTTCATGTAGGTTGGGGACATGACATATTGTTCTCTAATGCAGGTAGGGAACCTCTAATCCCTTCTGCAACAATTTCCACATTTTCCCGTGGTAGGCTTGTTCTTTTGACCACTTCTAGAAATTCCTTGAAAGAGAACCAAAGGTGCATCCTCCAACCATTATCTTTATCATCTCAACGATGTTCTGCACCTCCCCATTTCAAATCATTTATAGTGTGGGATCTGAACTAAAATATAAATTCCTTTGAAGTAATTCTAGTTGCATCCATGCCACAGACTACATCCCCAATATAGGAAGCACTTGGATAACCAACATGTGTCAAACTATCGATGTTTAGGACCATTGAATGCAATCAAGTTTATTTAGTAGATCTTGATACTTGTTTGTTGTGAGTTACCTCCAATGGGATGGTTGGAGTATATAAGATCATGTATGAATATCCTCGACTTCCAGTGGAGATTGATTGACCATATGCTCATTTTCTCTACCTCATGGCATTGCTTCCCTTTATTAGATCACTATCTATATGGAGAATAGAGGAGAAGGCGGTGGCACAACACAAGCCACCCTACATAAACATGATTTTATCATCCATGCCTTGCCTGAACTCGGTTAGTTTTCCACCCACAACGCAGATGAATGCATTAGTGAAGGCAGATTTTATCTCCAATTGATTCAGGTTTAGAACCCTCCCCTCCCACTTTCCTAAATCAGTCCTACACATGCACATCAAAGCCAAAGGGGGAAGGGGGTGACACTCCTTTTCCTCTTCGAAATATACTATGGACTGATCAATCATGCCACTGCCTTTGTAGCTCAATATGGATCCTTTCCCCCCCTCACCGTGATATGGATAGAGCTATACTAACCTTTCTTCGACTGGCTAGCTTTGTGTGTTGTGGATTTAAAAAACTACATTGATTTCTAGTTCATTAGTTATGAAATAAAGATATAAATCTTGGTTCTTTGGACAAGAATTTGAACGTTTTCTTTACCACTTGTTACTTTCCTGACTTGCAATTTTTTTCCACAACAACCACATGGTAACCATATAACACACAAAATAACTAAGAGAAGCCACATATACTTTACTTTAAGATACAAAACCATCAAACAATCATGTTAATTTGAGGAACTTTCAACCACACAATATAATTTGATGTGCCCAAATTAATTTTCGTTATTATCTCCAACATGTTGGTCAGGCCAACATTAATTTAACTCTACTAATTCTCCAAGAAAATGGATTGAACCTAGATGAGTGATGGATAGAGACCATGTGGAGAAACCATCCATTGTTTCACAACCAACATGCATGTAAACCAGGTGGAACTACCTATGTTGCTTCTTGCACATAAATCCACAAATTAATATTAGTAATAACATATCTCGGGAAAAAATTAAAGTTATCACCTCTCACCTTCCAGATATGAAATTATTATTTCTATCACCTCTCACTTTCTAGTTTTGACACTATTTTCCTCTTCCCTGAGGCATAAAAGACCGAGATACCCTGAACAAGGAACCTGGTAGCTTATATGCATGTGGAATCTCCAACATGTTATCCCTTTCGTACACCTCTACAACGTCTCTTTCTTACACCTATACAAAATTACATGTCTCATAAAATGGTGCACACCTTCGTTGCAGAAAATAGGTCGATACGATAGAGAGTCATTGAGGCTTCATGCCATGGTAATTGTTGGATACATGAAAATGTACTTATGAAATGAGTCTCCTTCCATAGCAGTTGTTGATTTCATGTTTTCTTAAAACTTTGAAGAGTGGGAATGTATCCATCCACATCACTGGGATCGAAAAACTCATTATCCGACCATCAATTTGCAGTATCCTATTCTCTACCTTGTACTTATTTATCAACTCACCGATTCTATTTTCCGGATTGTCAAAAAACTCGTTATCCGACCATCAATTTGTAGTATCCTTCTCTCTACCTCATACTTACTTCTCAACCCACCGTTTATATTTTCTGGATTGTCAAGTTCCTTCGAGTGAGCCCCCAGATCTGCACCAACCAAGAATAGACTACCATAATCTTCACTCTTGTAGTAATTATCATCAATAACGAGATTTATCTTAGCTCTGATACTTCCCTCTCCCCTAGTTTGAAATCCCTTATCCTTCAAAGTTCATAGATGTTAGATACTATGATGGCTCACCCTCAATGATGATTCAATAACCGCCTTGTTATTATCCTTGTTTAATAATTTGATACTTTTTTCTGCATGAATATTTTATTTATCTGTTTCATCCTTACAAAATTTTACATATTTAATCCATGTTACAGATGGATGTACTTCAAAAATATATATATATTGATCGTATAGTTTCATGTTAATATGTTTCCCTATCGTTTTCAAAGACATGTTATGAAGAACAATGATCTATCATGAAGTGAACTATTTGTAGCAGATGTTGAAATCTATCAACAACTAGGATTTCTTAAATATATTCCAAAGAGGAAACAAAATAGTGCATTTATTTCTTTGTCTTTGTAGTGCATGAGTGTAGCAGAAAGCTGCAAGTTCAATGAAAAAACTACTGTCAGAATCTTGGGGAGTGAGAGAATCACTTCCCCTCCATGGTTCCTAATAAAATAAAGAAACACAATCTATGAGGAAAAGACACATCATATGCATGCATGCCACTACATTGTTGTAGCACAAAGTTCTTCTTTCAAAGTAAAAAATAATTCATACAGAGTCAAAGGATGTCTGGCCTACAACATGAGGGTGTGTTAGAGAGGGAATGTGCATGAATTATGTATAGAGATACATGGAAGTAGTTTCTATAACTCTAAGCACTTCTTTCAACGTTTAAAAGGATTCTGAGACAAAATAAGGACATTGTTGGAAGCCACACATGATTTTGATATTTAACATGCTCAAAAGAGTTTACACTTTTCCATAGCTACCATGACCTCAAATTTGTGAACATTTTTCTGAGTTTCGAAATGATTGTTGGATTAAATCTTACCTTATTGAATTCTTTATTGCTTGCATTATCGTTTGTTTTATGTTTAATTCATGACTGTAAGCATGAATTAAACATAAAACTTGGTTTGGTTTAATAATTTTGTGTCTTAGAAATATCTTTTAAAAATACATCCATATGTAATTGAATTTCAAGTCTTATGAAATGGTTTCTTAATCCATTATCAATTTTTTTTTTTTAAATTTGGTCCTTATGAATTCAATGGTTAGATAGTTTATTCTCAAATTATTTTGATACATGAAGAGCCTTGGTTAATTTTTAATATTCTTCTCATGATTTCAATGGTCGTATCAACATTCATACCAATGAGTACAAACCTGTTGTACTTGCATTTTTGCATTACCTTGTTGGCTCAAAACATTAATGAATCTATTCATTATCTGCATAGGGTTTTGTACTCTGTAGTTTTGGCACTCATCGCAAGAGATGGTAAGGAATACAATGAAACCTCTCGTTTTCATTCACTATACGAGTTATGATAACCCACATGCTCCATTATTTTCATGTTTCCACACTCCATTCAGACTTGTTTCTATTGCTCTCATGATTGTAAACTAAAACTATTCCGAGTGATCTTTGTTGCATCCTGGTTACAGTGGTCATGGCGCTTGTTGTTCTCATAGATCTGAATGGATTCCAAGCCTTATTATCCCATGATGATGCTATCGATGACCTAAATGGGCATGGCTGGGATGTATTCCTCAAAAAATTAGAGGGTTATAATATTCAGGTAGTATAAGCCTTTGCACGAACCTTTAACGGGTTCAGAGGTAAGATTGGAGACATACAATTAGAATTGACAGAAGATTTTGTTAGCAAAGAAACATGGCTCCCATCAAAGGGAGAAAGATGGTTTAAAAACACTAGGATAGAAGAAGTCTTGTGGAATTTGTTTATGACCTCTCGAAAATCAACTGTTGTGTAAAAGGTATTCCTATCGCTCTGTTAAAACCTATATGGCATAGTTTATTGTTAATTCTGAAAAAAATTGTTACTTGCGAAGGTCGATACGAACTGGTCTTTCTCTACCATATCCGTTTGCTCATGAATTTCATAGGTTTCAACTTAGATATGCCCTTTTACTTATTGATGAGTCTCTATAAGATGTCCAACCGTTACAAATGATAGGGTACCAATTCGAGCCTGTTCCACCATGGATTGATTAAAATCTTGTTGATGTATTATTTGTCGACCATAGGTGACAGTTGGAAGACCTTTTTGATGAGGAATGGCTTCGCCCAGGCTAATCCTACAACAAACCCTCATTTAATTGCAAACCCTAACTCAGATAATCCGTTGGTTGAAGACCATTTCGGTAATTCAATTAATCAACCAGAGTTTACTGATAAAACCCGTCTAGATAAAGGATCACCATGTAGGTTTTCACCTGCAAGATTTCCAGAGCAAGTGATTGGTGAATTGAAGGGAAATAATTCTCTTGTGCCTGTGGGTGATGGTATCCTGAACGTTAATGTTAAGTCTGATGCTAAGAAATTTTGTAAAGGAACAAAACGACAGTGCACATATTTGGGTTTCAAGAACAAGACGGTCGGTCACCTAATCTTTAGGAATCTAAGGAACTAAAATGATACTCATCTGAGCTTGATCGATCCGATCGATATCGATGAGGGTTCGGATCCTGAGATAGAGGATTTTTTAGTTCGGGAAGATCCAAAATTTCAAGGTTCTAGGAGGGAGGTTGTTATTCATACTGAACCATATGATTTCATGACAAATCTACCACCATGCCTTAAGGGTAAAGAAGTATTCTCGGGTATTAGGAAAGATCTGAAGCAAACAATAGATAAGACTGAAGCCCCCTTGGTCGATTGTGTCCCTCGTTGATCTTCCATCTCCCCTATACACTGTGATGGATGTCTCGATTGGGTTGAGCATTACTATACCAACATTCCTCTCTTACAGGTCTGGATCAAATCTTTAACTGCTCATAATGATCTGTTGAAGCAAGAAAACCTTGATCTCAAGGCACATGCAAAGAGGGAGACTAAACGTATCAAGAGAGATGGAAACATAGTCATTAAGAATACGACCAGTGTCAAGAAAATTATAAACTCTGAACTGTCTTATCCCTCTTTGGCAGATTTTTAATGGTGAAACGTTTTATTGTGATTTCGTTTGATTTTGTTATCTAGTTTGAAATAAGTAGTTCTGAATTGTGATTCCATTTACTAAAATAAAGACTGGCTACAAAATATTTGATTATGTAGCCAAGTATGTTTTGATAAAAATGAGTTATTAGAAATTGTGTTTCTAATTTATCAAATTGGTTTTCTATTCTCAGGAAATGGGAGATTATGCTACTGATTACTTGGAGGAAATATTTTCAATTATATGCCTAAATGATTAGTAGTTTCTCCTTCCTTATGTTTTATAAAAAATTTGGTTTAATTTTTGAATAAACCAACTCTGTTATGAGTGGTTTCCAATCCACAAATTTTGTAATATTACTTGATTTTGGGAGGTTCAACTCTGTCCTGTGAGATATGAGTATTTGGATCCTAGATTACTTTAAATACTGTTCACTTTTGTTAGGGAGAGAATCCTTTTTTGGAACGCATTATGGACATGTAATTCCTCAATACTTTATGGACAAGTTGTTCACATTTTGGCTTTAGACTAGCGTGACACTGTTCCATCTATGTTTTGCATCTTAGATTATGGAATATTAACATGTTACACAACTTTAGCCTCATTAGCATGTAATGTTTCATTTTATTCAACGCTTTAAATTTTGTCTATAATTTGTTGTTTCATATATTATATTTGTGATCATTATTTCACTTTAATATCATCGATTTATGCTAGATGTTAAGTTGATGTATCATATGGATGTTTTACATTATCTTTTATTGTAAACATTCATCATTACAAGGTCACCGAATTATATGTTTATCACCATATTTTTATATCCTTTCTCCCAAAAAATGCCTTGAGTTTATTCTGGAGATGTTAGCACAAGCTTGTTATAGATTTCTCTCACAGGCAAGATAGCTGGAGGCTTGAACTGTACAAGGATATACACAGTTTGAGACTAGTCTCAGGTTAGTTTTATTCACGTTCAATTTCTATTATTTTATTCATTAGTGAAATAAGACAATTTAAATTGGCTGTGACTATTACTCTATTCTTGTTTCAGATTATGTTTTATTAGTATCTTTTGAGTTCTTAGATTTTAAATTATTAAACAGAAAAATAAAGAAAAAAAGTGTGCTTTCTTTATCTACTTCGTAAACAATTACAAAAACATTGATTTCGCAATACATCCACCAAAACTTGCAAATTGTAAATATCCTTTTCATAATCACATGTTCATATTTATGATTTTGTTTATCATTTGTAAATATTTAGATTCATATACATAGTATCGTAGTTATAGCTTTAGGGTAGTTTATTTTCTTTCATTATTTTAGGACCTTAGTTGGCCAACAGAGCCATTAAACCTGTCAGGATAGATCACACCAAATGACTTGGGTTCATTAGACAACCCTGGACGATATCTATCATTCTAGTTGACTATGTGTTACTTACACCCATCAACAAATGATGCTAGAAGGAGGGCCTGGATTCAATTGATGGAACGTGGAGGTCACAAGACTCCTCCCCCACACACCCGCTCCCCTATCGTAACATGTAGTCGCTCAAACAACAATGTTACACTTGAAACAAAAACTACCTCAAACTATAACCTTGAGATTCCCATTGAACTAGTGACACTAGTTCCTCAAGGGGCCAACGTCCAATAAATTGTTCGTCAGTCACTCATAAGAACGCATAGTTCCTTAGCCCGTATCAGACAACCTGGTAGGCCACTTAATCAACCCCTAGACTTCTTGGATATTCGAGAACAACTTCAAGGCACTGGTCTACTCCAAAACCCTTTAGGTGATAATACTACCAATCTTATCGAAACACCTACCCTTGGAGTCGGAGGATCTGGTATCCCACCTTCCCCACCTGGTTCATCTCCATCCTCCTCAGGGGAAGAATATTCATATGAAGGCAGTTCTTGATCAGAACCATCTCAACCTTCTACACCACCAACTCCCATGGCAAATCAAAAAAATCCTGCCAGACCTTGGCTCGATCAAGATGTCGTGGATGTACCCATACACCAACACCCATTACCGAAACATCCAGAGAAATGGCTGCCCAAATCTGATACAAACTCAAAGAAGTCTGTTGAGGATCATATCAAAAAATTTATGTTGGCCATTAGAATCTAGAGTGTTGAACACGAGGATGTAGTATGCAGATTATTCCCTTATACTTTTGAGGTAAATGCCTCCACATGGTATTTCTCTCAACAACCCCAAACCATTGTCTCTTGGGACAAGTTTGAAACTTGTTTCTTGGAAACATTCAGAGATGATAAATATCCAAAAGTCTTGATTATGGAAATTTCCAGCTTAAAAATGAATCCTAAGGAAAATGTGAAAGATTTTAACCAAATATTTCTTACTTTACAGAATAAAATCCCTACAGATTCAATGCCCGCTGAAAGTTTGATCGTTGCATATTATGCTAAATCCTTGCACAATAATATAGCTATATGGGTCAAAAGGTCTAAAAATAACACATTGCTTGAATCCTTTGAGGATGCAATCCAAATTGAAAAGGATATTTTGAATCAGAAAGATAATCTTAGTAGTGAGGCTGAAACAACTTCATCCTCTAAAACGAAAATAGAGATCCTTACTAGGCCTCAAACTAAAAATCAACCAGAAAATTTAGACTTAGAAATCTTGCAGAAAGATTTCCAAAATTTTTCCAATCAAGTCATTGAATTGAAGAGATCAACTAATGAGGCATCAATGAGAAAATGAAGTTTTAAACCTCCTTTCAGAAAACCTTTTTCTCCCAACCGGCCAAACTCGACCACTGGAGGTCTAAATTTCGAAATTTTACAGTACACTTTGCAAACCATCTTAGAAGAACATGATAATTATACCTCTGCCCCTCCCTAAAATTATAAAGACGTAGTGGAGGAAGAAGAACTAGAAGAAGAAGAATCATCTCCTACTATCTTCGGTCACTCCTTAAACAATATCTTCCAAGAAAATTTTGAAACTGTTCACCCCTACAACACAAGAAGCAAAACGTGAAACAAACCCCCTTCTGAATTCGGTAAAAATGTGTTTCCAAAATAGTCAAAGCAAGATGAAATTAAAAAGAGCTTAGAATATCTAGTTTTAGCATACGATTTGATTATAGATCTAAAAAAACTGAGAGCTAATATTTCTGTTTTCAAGCTGCTGAAATTTCCCCTTATTTTGCAGAAAATGCTTCAAAATATCGCTCAAAACAGTAAAAATAGCGATCCCAGCAGAAAGAAATCAACAGAAATCGATTCAAATACTTCCAAAAAAACCCCAACTAAAACGACTTATGAACTTCTAGATAAAATGGATTTAGCAGGAAAAACTGTAGCAAATGTAGATAAAATTGTTTTAGGGACAACAACTAAAAATCAGTAGAATTCTGTTGTTAACACTCAAAAAAATGTCCCTCCTTTTTTGTTAACCTTTGAATTTTTTAATAGGAATGTACATAATTGCATGGTCGATTTCGGTGCATTGTAAAATGTGATGCCTCTATCTATTTGTCAAAAAATTAATGTAGAAGTTAAACCTTCTGATCTCAAGATCATCCAACTAGATCGAACAAACGTTAAGGTAATTGGTGAGCTTAAGAATTTTCTGGTTAGATTATCTTCCAATCCTAAGGTTCATCAGATAATTGAAATTATCGTTGTTGATATCCCTGAAGTTTACGTTTGTTTTTAAGAAAGAACTCGTCAGAACAACTGCATGGTTACTTTGCCACATATTGGTCTCATTTGTGGCTACCTAAAAATGGACAGCCCAAAAAATCAGGATAAATAGAGAACAATGTCTTAAGCATACTGTGATGGATCTAAATGATGCAAATGAACCTTTCACTGCATATGCTAATTCATTTGAAATGCAGGGAATGAACACCTTCTTTGGTAATTTCATGATCAAAATTTCTCCTATTACTGATCTTGGGCAGCAATCAGAAGTTATGACCTATACTCAAACATCAGCTTTGCCAAGTATGGAAAGTACTGCTGACGAAGCCCAAATATAGTCATTGTACTTTGATGGATCCAAATCCAAAGAAGGAGTAGGTGCAGGTTGTCTTCTCATCGATCCTGCAGGTAATAAGACTTATATTGCTTGTGGGCTAGAGTTTGAGTGCACTAATAACACCGTCGAGTATGAAGCACTTCTACAAGGACTTAGGAAATCTTTGGATATGGATGTATGGAATTTGATGGTATTTGGTGATTCATAAATTGTGGTTAGGTAGGTAAGAAATGCCATACATTGCTTATCACCACATCTGAAAATCTACCAAACCGAGGTATGGAGTTTAATGCAAACATTTTTAGCATTTAACATAAATTCCATTCCTAGATTAAGTAATTCAAAAGTTGATTTATTGGCCAATGTTTCTTCTAAACTATTACCCGCTAAAGGTCTTTCCCCTAATTCGTTTTCAATTGAATTGTTGTTTAGACCATCGATCCCGGATAACATTACAAATTGGAGAGTATTCAACAATGACCAACAAATTATCAACTTCCTGCATATGGAAGATACCTTCCAAGGTGGAGTCACTGATGAAGGCACTCACGATGAAAATCTTCGAAACATCATGGTAATATGAGATCCTAGATCTCGTGAATCGACATCCGATCTGGTAAACTCTATCCCTAGATTTGTTGTAAGACTAGAGAAATTTTATGACTTGCATGATAAATTTAGAGGGACAGTTAATTGTAAGATGAATAGTTCTTCTTTTATTTATGAGACGGTTAATTTAGTAACAAAGGAAAATCCTCAAAATATTAATATGGGAAAAGGATGTTCTGAGCAAGAACGATCTTCTTTTATAAAATTGTTTAAATATTTTAAAGAAATTTTTGCTTGGATGTATGATGACTTGAAAAAATTTGATCCTAACATTATACAACATATTATCCCTATGAAACCATAGACTCGGCCTTTTCAACAGAAATTGAAGAAGATGCACCCTAAATTGGAACCCACCGTAAAAAAGTAACTAAACAAATTACTAACTGTAATGATAAATTTCCCGGTAAGGCACGTGCAATGGGTGTCTAATCTAGTCCCTGTAAGGAAGAAAAGTGGTGAAATTTGACTTTGTGTCGATTTCCAGAACTTAAACCGAGCATATGAAAAAGATAACGACCCTATTCCTCCAATGGAACAAATTCTACAGTAGGTGTTTGGCTCCGAAAGACTATCTTTACTAGATGGATTTTCAGGATACAACCAGGTCCTCATGTCTCCCTCATATCATCTCAAAACCACCTTTCGCACCCCATGGGGCATTTATGCCTACATGAAAATTCCTTTTGGACTGATAAACGTCGGTGCCACTTTTCAGAGAGAAATGGATATTTCTTTCCATGGCCTCATTAACTAGCCGGTCAGGGTGTACCTTGATGATGTCACCATATTCTCTAAAAATAAGAAATATCACTTGTCTCACCTTAGGGCTGTCCTAGAACGATGTTGCAAGTTCGACATATCCCTCAACCCTAAGAAATCGGTCTTTGTAGTAGAGAAAGGTAAAATTATTGGGTTTATAGTGTCTAAGGATGGAATGATTATTGACCCCGAAAGAACCCAAGTTATTACTAAGCTTCCTCGTCCTTCTTCTAAAAATTCCATGCAGTCCTTTTTGGGCAATATTGATTTCGTCAGGAGATTTGTCCCAAGCTTCTCAGAAATGGTAAGAGCATTACATAATTTAATTAAAAAGGATGTTTTCTACCATTGGGGACCACAATAAAGTCAGGCCTTTGATTCAATTAGAAAATCAATAATAGAAGCCCCTTCCTTGATGAGTCCCGATTTTTCTCAGGATATCACTCTTTATACCTTTTCTTTTGACCGATCTTATGTTGTTGTGTTAACACAGAAGAATGATGAAAACAATGAGATACCCATTGCCTTCATGAGCTCAAATTTCAAAGGAGTAGAGCTTAACTACCCATCAGTAGATCAACAAGCATATGCTTTTTTTAAAGAAGTGAAACACTTTCGGTCATACCTGCTGAAATCTAGAACCAAGGTTATCGTTCCTTACCCAGCTCTAAGGAACCTGTTAGTACAAAAAGAAATGGGTGGGAAAAGGGAAAATTGGATGACTTCATTATAGGAATATGACCTCGAAATAATTGATGCACATATTGTTAGAGGTCAAGGCCTATGTAAATTAGTGGCTTATTCAGTTGAAGAACAAGAAAGTCAGATCAACACCTTAACTTTAAATTAACATAACGAAAAACAAATCAGATATGCACAAGTTACTGTCGACTCTTGGTATGAGAACATTAAATTGTATTTAACACATGGATGTTCTCCCCGTGATCTTGATCCTAAAAACATAAGAGAACTTAGGCTAAAATCTACATCTTTCCAGTTAATCAATGATGTATTATTTCGAAAGAACTTTGATGGTGTTCTTATGCGTTGTTTGGAAAAGGAAGAGTCGGAGAGAGTGCTATCTAAACTCCATGTAGGTGAAGCTGGTGGTCACTTTGGTGGAGATACCACTTCTCAAAAAGTGATAAGAGCTGGGTACTATTGGCCCACTTTGTTTAAAGATGCCCGTGCGCTGTGTCGTAAATGCATAATCTTCCAAAAGGCTGCAGGATGGGTGAAAAATGCAACATTCCCTTTGCAGCCTGTTATTGTAGATTCTCCTTTTCAACAATGGGGCCTTGACATCATAGGACCAATCAATCCTTGTTCTTCGCAGAAACACAAGTATATCCTTACAACAACACATTATTTTACTAGATGGTCTGAGGTTGTACCTTTGAAAGTGGTGAACACAAATCAAGTAGTATCTTTCCTAAACTCTCATATCATCTCTCGATTCAGCGTTCCCAAATGTCTAGTATTTGATAACGCCTCTTACTTTTCATCCCTTGATATGAACGTTTTTTCTTTGGAGAAAGGGATTAAACTGAACTATTCTGCAAGCTACTACACTCAAGGAAATGGCCTAGCAGAATCAACGAACAAAAATTTAATGAAGATTATTAAAAGGATAGTTTCAAAAAATCACAAAAACTGGCACAATGCACTGTACAATGCACTTTGGGCTGATAGGGTAACCCCAAAATCCTCTGTTGGTAATTCCCCTTTCTTTCTCATCTACAAAAGAGAATCAATTCTCCCTCTGCATGTTCTACTTCCATCACTGCAACGGTCACAGAAAGTTCAAGAAGAGGAGTGCCCTCCTCTATAAAATCAAATAAACGCCTTATTGAAACTAGAGAAAGTGAGAACAAAAGCAAAGTAGAAACTGGATCAACATCAACAAATTGTAAAAATATGGTTTCATTCAAATTATTCTTCAGATAGGAATTTCGATGTCGGATACTTGGTTCTCAAGTGGGACAAAGCTCACGAGGGAAAGGGGGAACACACCAAGTTCCAAAATCTGTGGTTGGGACCATTTGTAATTTCTGAAAAATTAGGTCCCAACTCTTTCTGTCTGTATAATTTGGAGCGATAGCCAGACACTTTTGCAGTGAATGGCCAGGCACTAAAAAGGTATTTCACCTAATGATTTTAGATCCACCTTTTGTAAATCTTGTTTTTTTTAATTTTCTTTTCTGTTTTTTTCTTTTGGTTCTTTTCATTTTGCTTGATTTTGTTTTATTTTCAAATAATGATGTTTGAGTCACCATTTTATTTGTGGAAGGGAAATCAAAATTTTTATTCATTAGCAACAACTGACAACTCCTCGAGGAACTAGTGTCGTGAATGTTAAAACTCAGATCATCAGAAGTAAATTTCTATTCAAAAAAGTGTTCCTGGTTTCTCTCTAAAATTACGAGAAGAAACAATTATCATTAATAAAGCTCTTAACGTTGTCCATGTTTTAAGGAAAACAACTCGATTATACCTTCCCATCCTCGAGATGGTTTATTAACAGAAATCTAAGTGTTCAGATCATGATAAAGGTCGTCAAATGAGAAAATAATTTATAAAAGATCAAGTTTTGTTTTCAAAATATGATATTTTTAGTATCACCCTGCTCTCTTGAATATCATAAAGTTTCTCAAATTTGTAAACAAATTCTAGAAAGTTGAAAGCACTGCAAGGTGGGGGAAGTGTCTATAAACCCTCCGAGACACTGAAAAGGTCTGTTGGCAGCGGGTAAATGCATGCATGATTCCAAGTCAACTTCGTCGGGGTACTGAACAGGCCTGCTGGCAGCGAAGTAGTGTCGGGTTCAAGAAAATTTTCAGGTATGTCCTTTTGAATTGATCAAAATTAAAGATGTTCTTTATCATGAATGGATGACTCTTGGATAGGACAGAGGTGTTAGAGTGGGTTAAATGACATCCCTGCCGAGGCTATGGATGCCTGCTGGCAGCAGTAGCCCTGTCAACAGTATCAGAGGCGGTTGCCTAAACATCGTTTCGCTCGTAATCTAGATTTGATACCAGATTGCATTTTTGATAGAAACACATATGATGCTAGAATAAATTATTTTCTTAGTTTTGATCAGGATGCTTGACCTGCTGTCAACTGTTTCGTAAAAAAATTATGCTTTCTGATTCACCCTAACATGAATTTTCTAGTGATGCAGAGATAACTGCTTCACCCAGTACATCGCCATTGTTGGCAGCCACACATGATTTTGATATTTAACACGATCGAAAGAGATTACACTTTTCCGTAGCTTCCATTAGGGATGATTTTAAGGATGGAAATTTATTTTAAAATGTAGAAACCTTGGCGAATCTTACTAATCCTTCATATGCCAACTATAAATGATTGGCAATATTTTTATAAAAATATTCAAATTTCTAAGGATTTTATAGAGTTTTTATAAACCTTTGGCGATTTTTAAGGTAAAATAATTTTATCCTATAGAATTTGGGTGAATAATTTTTAAAATAACGAATCTCGTTTTTGGAAAAACCATGGTAAATTAGCCCATGAGCGAAATTTAGCCCCTAAAATCATCCATGGCTTCCATCACCTCGAATTTGTGAACATTTTTCTGAGTTTTGAAATGATTGTTGGATTAAATCGTACCTTATTGAATTCTTTATCTATTGCATTTTTGTTTGTTTTATGTTTAATTCATGACTTTTAGCATGAATTAAACATAAAACTTGTTTTTTTTTTAATAATTTTGTGTCTTAGAAATATCTTTTAAAAAGCCATCCATATGTAATTGAATTTCAAATATTATGAAATGGTTGCTTAATCCATTATCGATTTTTTTTTTTCATTTGGTCCTTATGAATTCAATGGTTAAATAGTTGATTCTCGAATTATTTTGATACATGAAGATACTTGGTTAATTTTTTATATTCTTCTCATGATTTTAATGGTCATATCAACATTCATACCAATGAGTACAGACCTACTATACTTGCATTTTTTCCTTACCTTGCTGGATCAAAACATTAATGAAGCTATTCATTATCTGCATAGGGTTTTGTACTTTGTAGTTTTGACACTCATCACAAGAGATGGTAAGGAATGAAATGAACCCTTTGGTTTTCGTTCTCACTATCCAAGTTATGATAACCCACAGGCTCCGCTATTTTTGTGTTTCCACACTCCATTCAGACTTGTTTCTGTTGCTTGCACGATTGGAACCTAAAACTGTTCTGAGTGATCTTTGTTAAATCCTGGTTATAGTGGTCATGGCACCCATCGTTCACATAGAGCCGAACTGATTCCAAGCCTTATTATCCCATGATGATTCTATCGATGACCTAAAGGAGCATGGATGGGATGTATTCCTTAAACAATTCGAGGGTTATAATCTTTAGGTAGCAGAAGCCTTCACACAAACCTTTGACAGGTTCGGAGCTAAGATTGGAGACATACAATTAGAATTGATAGAAGATTTCTTCAGCAAAGCAACAGGGATCCCATCAAAGGGAGAAATATGGTTTAAAAACACCAAGGTAGAAGAAGTCTCGTGGAATTTGTTTATGACCTCTTGAAAAACCAACTGTTGTGTAAAAGGTATTCCTATCGCTCTGTTGAAACCTAGATGGCATAGTTTATTGTTAATTCTAAAACAATTTTTTACTTGCGAAGGTCGATACAGAATGGTCTTTATCTACCATATCCATTTGCTCATGAATTTCATAGGTTTCGACTTAGATATGCCCTTTTACTTATTGATGAGTGTCTATAATATGTCCTAGGGTTACAAATGACAGGGTACCAATTCAAGCCTGTTCCACCATGGATTGGTTAAAATTTTGTTGATTTATAATCTATCGACCATAGGTGATAGTTGGGAGACCTTTTTGATGAGGAATGGCTTCGCCTAGGCTGATCCTACAACAAACCCTCGTTTAATTGCAAACCCTAACTCAGATAAGCCGGTGGTTGAAGAAAATTTCGGTAATTCAACTAATGAACCTGAGTTTACTGATAAAACCCATCTAGATAAAGGATCACCATGTAGGTTTTCACCTACAAGATTTACAGAGCAAGTGACTAATGAGTTGAAGGGAAATAATCCTCTTGTGCCTGTGGGTGATGCTAGCCTGAATGTTAATGTTAATTGTGATGCCAAGAAATTTTGTAAAGGAATAAAATGACAGTGCACAGATTTGGGTTTCAAGAACAAGAAGGTCGGTCACCTAATCTCTAGGAAACTAAGGAACTGAAATGATACTCATTTGAGGTCGATTGATCTGATCGATATCGATGAGGTTTCGGATCCTGAGATAGAGGATTCTCTAGTTCGGGAAGATCCATAATTTCAAGGTTCAAGGAGGGAGGTTATCATTCATACTGAACCATATGATTTCGTGACAAATCTACCACCATGCCTTAAGGTTAAAGAAGATTCTCATGTATTAGGAAAGATCTGAAGCAAACAACAAATAAGACTGAATCCCCCTTGGTCAATTGTGTCCCTAGTCAATCTTCCATCTCCCCTATACACTATGATGGATGTATCGATTGGGTTGAGAATTACGATACTGGCGTTCCTCTCTTACAGGCCCGAATCAAATCTTTAAATACTAAGAACGATCTATTGAAGAAAAAAAACTTTGATCTCAAGGAACATGTAAGGAGGGAGACTAAACATATCAAGAGAGATGGAAACATAGTCATTAAGAATACGACCAGTGTCAAGGAAATTATAAACTATGAGCTGTCTAATCCCTCTTTGGCATATTTTAATGGTAAAACGTTTTGTTGTGATTTTGTTATCTAATTTGAAATAAGTAGTTTTGAATTTTTATTTCATTTACTAAAATAAATACTGGCTACAAAATCTTCGATTATGTAGCCAAGTCTCTTTTGATAAAAATGAGTTATTAGAAATTGTTTTTCTAATTTATCAAATTGGTTTGCTATTCTCAGGAAATGGGAGATTTTTCTTCTGATTACTTGGAGGAAATATTTTCAATTATACACCTAAATGATTAGTATGTTCTACTTCCTTATGTTTTATAAAAACTTTGGTTTAATTGTTGAATAAACCAACTCTGTTATGAGTGGTTTCCAATCCACTAATTTTGTAATATTACTTGATTTTGGGAGATTCAACTCTATCCTGTGAGATATGAGTATTTGGATCCTGGATTACTTTAAATAATGTTCACTTTAAATGGGTGTTTTGACACCTATGTGACTCTTTATTTACTCTATTATTTTGTATTTATTTTATTATTTTATTATTCTATTAATCATATAAGGTGTTTCTAATTATTATTATTTATGCATATAACCGACCTATAAATTATTGTGGATATTCTATTGGAATAGTTCATCACAACAAATCTTACAATATTTTGAAATATTTTATTATTCCATTTATTACCTTAGATATTAGATTTAATATCACTAGTGTAGCACTCAAAATTATGGAAACAACTAAAACTAAAATGAAAAAGAAACAAGCAAATGAACACAAGATGTGACCTAGGAAATTGGATACGGGAGAAAACCTAGATAGACGATGAGGCCTATTCTCCACTCTATTTATCTCAGATATGAAATGCAAGTACAAACAAATTGGAACTCACTTTGTATTTTCCATAGACAATGTGATATGAATGGTTGCTACATAATCTTCTACCTCATATGTTATTCTTCAATATCCCACTACTAGGGACTATTCTCAACTATGGAATAATAACAGTACCCAAAAGAGGATACCCCTTCTCTTTGCTGAAGATACTTCATACACACCTAGGATTTATTTTTCCTAAGTTTTTCCCTATGTTTATTAGTCATTATCCAAAATTCTACATTTTAGGGAGAATATTCCTTTTCCTACATTCTAGGGGAATATTCTCTTTAGTTCACACTTCAGTTGGATCAGTTGAAAGGAGTCTTGATTCCACATTGGTTCCATCACCATGCATCATTGGGATTATCACTGCTAATGTGAAGTTTCCTTGGGATTATCACCAAAGTGGTGCATTATTGATTCTTTCAGTCAGTTAACTGAGGACTGAGAGGCTAGTTGACTTAGACTAGGTGGCAGTTAACTCTTGTAACTATTGTTGTGTGTCCATATCACTCTAGACCACCACTATGGAACATTGGATTCTCTTCCAATGTGCATTAGTTGAGTTATACATAGTATATAATGTGTAAATTATCATTCATTCATTCAGTTAATGCAATATTTGATTCTCTCTTTCTCTCTCTCTCTCTCTCTCTCTCTCTCTCTCATTTCCATCTTTTCTCATTTTTTTGAAAATTGTGTATGAAATTTTCTAGCTAGATATTATATGTTCAGGTTCATCCACATTTACATGGTATTAGAGCCAACATATTTCTAGGAAAAATACACACCAGACTCTTTTTGCAGGTACCGATGATTGAAGACAACGGGAAAATGGAATTTCCAAAAGAATTAATTCTTACACTGTACAATTTCTTTGCATGGAAGCACAAGACTAAATTGCATCTTCAAAGAAGAGGATTAGATAGGTTAACCATGGACACAGAGACCAAACCCACATCAACCATATAAAAATTCAAGTATTTGAATCAGATGGATGAAGCGTATGGAACTATTTGCAGTCTTATTTATCTTGAGCTCCTCTTTCACATATCCTCCTGTAAAACCCCCAATGAAGTTTGGAACACCATGGAAGGATTTTTTGCAAAACAGGATGATATGAGGGGACATATAATCGAGTTGGAATTGTTCACTTTGGATCCAAAAACCTTCAAAAATCTCCAATATATTTTTACAAAATATAAGGATTTGTTGTTGCAACTCAAGGCTTGTAGGGTTGATAAATCTAAGGAGTAGAAACAAATGGTTCTTACCATTCTTTCCAAACTTCATCCAAAATACGCAATGTTTGTATCCACATTTAATTCAATTGGTCTCACCTATGGAGACACCTAGACCATGCCCTCTCTTGAGGTATTTATCAAGTCTCTGACACAAGAGAAGACCAAGCTCATCAACATGGGAAAAATAAAAGGATCAAAGGTGCATGCACTTTCTCTACAAGATGGTAGCAGTCGCAAAAATCAGAAATATAAAAACAAAGACAAAGGGAAGGAACATTAAAATCCAAAGAAGGAAGGGTACTCAAAAACCTTCAATGATTCCTCCTGATCCAAAGGTGGAAAGGGAAGAAAATGGGAGAAATTCACTTTCTTCCAATGAGGATTCCATCCAAAATCTGCATGCATGCAGAAGAAGATAGATCAAATGGAAAAAGTACTTCAACAAAACTACCTTGGAGATCACATCCCCAAGGGTGCCAAGAAGAAGCAATAAGAATATCTAAACCCCAAGAAAGGTAATTCTAGCCATGCTTTGATTACCATTAAGTTCTCACCTAATGGTTAGATTATAGATTCAGGTGCATCACACCATATGACATCCACAAAGGAATTCTACTCTTCATTGGATGCATGCAAATTTACTCCTATTCTAATGGGGGATGACTCTCCAGTTGAAGTCACCAACAAAGGAAGAGTTGAACTCACAAGCCAAAGCTTCGAGAATGTGCTACACATTCCCAAAATCTCCGTCAATATTCTCTCCATGTATCAGATGAAAAAATCTTGCACCGAAAAGAGCGTAGTATTCACACCTGATGCTATAGATATCTATGAAATGCAAACCAATTCCAAAGTTTCTACTGGTGAGGTAAATCACCAATCCAGACTCTACACATTTTCTGAATTTATTGAACCAGATTTTGAATTACTCCTTACGCATGATGATGAAACCAGTAGGATATGGCATGAAAGGTTTTAGAATTTAAATTTAAGATACATGTAATAACTTAGCAAGAAGGGAATAGTTGAAGGTCTACTTGACATCCACTTCTCCAAAGGAATTTTTGAGGGATCTGTGCTTGGAAAAAACCCTCAAGAGAAATTCAACAAAGGAAAGACTTAGAAGGCCTCCTCTCCTTTGGATCTAATCCATAGTGATATGATAGGCCCTTTTACGCATCCATCAATCAATAAATCAAGGTACATGCTCATTTTTGTTGATGATTTCTCATGCTACACTTGGACTTTATTTCTTAGGAAAATATCTTAGGTCTTTCAACATCTCAAAGATTTCAAAGCCCTTGTTGAGGCACAGTCAGGAAGGAAGATCAAAGTCCTCCAAACAGATAATGGGGGGGAGTATGTCAACCATGAGGTACACAATATTTGTCTTGAGTCTAGGATTCAGTTGCAGAACATGGTCCCCTATACTGTGCATCAAAACAGAGTTGTTGAGCTGAAGAATAGATCCCTGAAAGAGATGGCATCTTGCATGTTGCATGCAAAGCCACTTCCACAAAGATTATATATTGAAGCATTAATTGTGTGAAATACATCCAAAATAGATCTCCCCATAGATCTATTAATGATAAGACCCCCTTCGAGGCTTGAATCGACCTTAAACCAGAAGTGACCCACTTTTGTATATTTGGTTCACGTGCATATGATTCCCTTTGAGAAGAGGAAGGAACTTGATCCACATAGTATGAAGTGTATATTTGTTGGATACCCAGATGGTGTGAAGGGATACAAACTCATTGATCCCTTTACTTTGATGGTGTGAAGGGATACAAACTCATTGATCCCTTTACATGCCATGATCGACTCATCATTGAGCGCAGTTTCCAATTCAAGGAAAGTATCTCACATGCACCTCAGGAGCCACATGCAAACATTTTTTTCTTCCACCTATCAGAGATAATGAGCATGCACATGCTGACTCTTATTCATATGAGATTTATGATTCATAGGATTAAGTTGATTTAGATATTGAGTAAATACATTCAGATGCAGAGTTAGTGCATGAAAATGCAGAGCTAGAGCCAAGGCCCAAGTGGTTGAAGAATACTCTTCAGGATGCAGAAGATATTATTGGGGATCTAGCTGATACCAGGAGGACTCGATCGGATTTTGACAAGCCTCCTCTTCCACTCACCGACACTGAACTGATTCCACCTAGGAATGTTTTCTTGGTCCATTATTTACATCCACAGTCCTATGGTGAGGCTGCTAGAATCCCTTTTGGGAATCCTCCATGCAGGAGGAGTACAAATCCATCCTTGAGAACCAAACTTGGGATCTGGTATCCATTCCTTTAGGAAGGAAACTTGTCAGGTGAAGATGAGTCTATAGGACAAACATTGCAATAGATGGACAAGTTAACAGATACAAAGCCAGGATAGTTTCCAAAGGATTTTAGTAGGTGCACGACATTGACTATAACGTGTCCTTTTCTCCAGTAGCGAATATGGATTCCATATGCTTGGCACTTTCAATTGCGTCAACCAAGGTATGGGAAGTCCATCAGATGGACGTGAATGATGCATTTCTTCATGGATATTTCTCTGAGGAGATTTATATGGAGCAGCCCCAGGGATTCATGCATGATTAATCTTTGGTATGCTGACTAAAGAAGTCCCTTTATGGAATCAAGCAGTCCCCGAGGGAATGGTATTCCAATATGGATTCCTACTTGCTATCACAGAACTTTGTATGTTGTAATCCAGACCTGAACATTTACATGCGCAAGATAAATGATTCACTTCTACTCCTAGTTCTTTATGTTGATGATTTGTTGATAATCAATTTCTCAAATTTAATATTTTTGTAGTCAAGAGGATTCTACATGATAGGTTCTTGATGACATACATGGGTCCACTACATTTATTCCTTGGTATCGAGATCAGTTAGGATGCATCAGGAATCAAATTGTCTCAGGCCAAGTATGCACGAGATATCCTCAAGAGATTCCACATGACAGACTACAAGTTTTCCTTGACTCCTTTCCTATCAAGAGTCAGACTTGAGGATGGAGGGGACACTCCACTGGTGGAAAACACATTGTAAAAACATTTAGTGGGGATCTTGTTGTATCTCACACACTCCAGACCAAACCTCTCCCATGCAGTCAGAGCAGTCTCTTGGTTCATGTAAGAGGCATATGAAATACATTGGAAGGAAGAAAAGTGTATCCTTTGGTACATACAGGGAACCATCACCTTTGAGATTCAATATGCAACAGAATATGCATTGGACCTCATTGATTTTATTGATTCTGACTAGGTTGGCGACAACATTGATTGCAAGTCCATGTATGGTTACTCACTCATTCTGGGTTTCAGGCACATCTTTTGGTCGAGCAAGAAGCAAGCTGTAATTTCTCTATCTTCAGATGAGGTAGAGTAAAGAAGGGTAGTTAACATAATCATTCGTGCTATATGGCTATAAAAGTTTCTCACTGAGTTGGGAATTTACTTTCACTACTCGATCATCATCCGGTGTGACAAACAGAGCACTCGAAAGTTCTGCAAAGATCCAGTTCAGAGGCAGCGAGTGAAGCACATTGCGATCCACATGCACTACATCTGAGAATTAGTACACAAGGGGATCTTTGAATTACAATTATGTCCTTCAGCAGAATAGACTGCAAACATCTTCACCAAGACCTTCATTGAGCATAAGTTTTGTTCTCTACGTAGTCATCTTGGAGTGAAGGACACAGTTTCCTAGCAATTGTCAATTATTTTTTGATACATTTTACCTTGACGGGGGGGGGGGTTCCCATGAGTTTTTCCCTCTTTCCTTGTTTATTTCAGTGTGTCTTTTGTTTTTGGGTACCTAACATGGCCTCGTTTCTGGGACCCATTCTTTTATTTTCACCATAGTGATGTTAATGGGGGGGTGTTGGAGATACTTCAGACACACCTAGGATTTATTTTTCCTAAGGTTTTCCCTATGTTTATTAGTCATTATATAGTCTCCTACATTTTAGGGAGAATATTCATTTTCCTACATTCTAGGGGAATATTCTCTTTAGTTCACACTTTAGTTGGATAAATTGAGTAGATTATTGATGGCACATTGGTTCCATCACCATGCAACATTAGGATCATCACTGCTAATGAACATTGTCCTTGGGATTATCACCAAAGTGGCGCATTACTGATGCTTTCAGTTAGTTAACTGAGGATGAAGAGGCTAGTTGACTTAGACTAGGTGGCAGTTAACTCCCATAACTTCCAGTGTGTGTCCCGATCACTCTATACCACCACTATGGCTCATTGGATTATCTTCCAGTGCACATTACTTGAGTTATATAGAGTATATCATGTGTAAATTATCATTCATTCATTCAGTTAATACAATTCTTTGATTCTCTCTCTCTTCCGTTTCCATTTTTTCTCATTTTTCTGCAAACCGTGTATATCCTTTGCTAGCTAGATCTTATCTGTATAAGTTCATCCACATTTACACTCTTCCTAGAGGCCTAGTATTTAACATAGATCGATAGTCATCTAGGGTTAGGATTAGGGCTTTTGCATGCCTCAAACCTTAATTAGTGTTATGGGTTTGAACCCTCTAGAATAATATTCTTGAAAGTACACCTATGACTAGCCCCACATGTGTGACTAACGAGCATTGATATGGCATCTAATTTTTAGCATTGTGGCCAATAGGGTATATTAACTAGTGAGAGGCATAACTTTCGCATAGGAACTCCAATTATGATTTTCACATCATTGAAAATATTTTGGTGTGTATAATAGTGTTGAGGTGTTCAGAGCTAATATTGAAGTTTTTTTTATACTAAAAAGTGTCATTTGATGCCTCAAATTGACTATGAAATTTTTTGGACCCCAAATCATGGAATTGGGACCTGCCCTTAAAATAGGCCATGCCCTAAAATGGGCCCTATGAACCAATTCTTCAAATTTTTCCACCCATAAAGTAACAACATAGATGAAAAATTATATAATGATCCATTCTAGAACAATAACATTGCCTCCCCCTTTTATAAATTCTTTTTCCTCAAAGAAACCCTAAAAAGGAGTCATCTTGGTTATGGATTTGTTTTATTTGAGTATTTGTGGGGCTTGTTTGTGGAGGAAGTGTAATATTTGTGAGTTCTTTTGGAAAATTATATAGGATTCCTAACCCATATAATGTAATTTCCCCTTCCAATTGATCATGACGGAGAATGATTCAATAGCCTATATGACTCCTGTAGGCTATAGTCAACAAGGAAAAAGGGAGTCAAGAGGTTTATTTGGTGTCAATAGGTTAAAAGAATGATAAATCCTAATGTGACATTAAATAAAATAAATAATTATATTTAAATGAAATTGGAGGGAAAATAACGAGAGGGTTTGATTTGGTAAAAAAGGGGAAAGATCTAGAAGGCCAGAGGAAGGATAAATAGAGGGGTAACCCTTCTCTTTAGAATTATGATTTGATCTCTCATTTTGGAGTGGTCTTGGATCCATTGTTTCATCAAGGTTTATAAAAACCCTTCCACCATTACAGTTTGGTTTTGATGGTGCAATATCCACCCTAGATAAACAAGGAGGAGGATCCATACAGGGTATTCACTATAGTACCGGACTGGTTTGATTCAACTTGGAGGAATATCGGTGTGCATAGGGAGTTGACATATATTTCCAAAGTAGGACGATATTTTGTTTTGCAGAGACCAATAGGGTTTCAGGAAAATAGTAATAGGATTCACCCCCGCGGGTTGAGGACTGGACGTCTTGCGAGGCCCCATGTGTTATTCAAACTCATCTTGTGAGGCCGCGTTAGTTTCGAAACCTCATCCAATGAGGATCTATGCGAGTTGGGGTTATAGATTTGTGGAGGTACGATGGATGAATCATGGCGGTAGGCGTTTTCTAGAGCATATTGATTCCGCACTAGCGAAGGCTAGACAGTTTAGGGAAGATATATCTTGAGGATATTTTGGGGGCATCATTACTAGGTTTATTTTTTTCATTTAGTATATATTGCAGTTGTTTTGCAAACAATAGATTTATGTGTTAGGAGGGTTTTACAGCTATTGTTACAACCAATAGGGATATTTTTTATTTGTTGTGATTTGGATTTCCACACCATAATAAGATTCCATGGGTATATTCTCTATTCTGTGTGTAATGAGTGCATGTGATGTATTTGAAAATATTCCTATCTTGATGACATATGAAAACTTTTTATAAGGCATTTCCAACAAAGCATTTGATAAAATCCTAGAAAGAAAAAACAATAATTTTGGGAAGAAAATATATTTTTCGTATATATCCTAGTTGAGAGCATTACAATGGTACCAAAGATGGTGATATTTCAAGCCTTTGATTTCTTGAGGCATTGAAGCCAAGGAGAACTAGAGAATGGGGGAAACAACCCACACTGGGATCAATATAAGAAGAAGTAGAACTAGAGGGAGTTATGGGGGATCATCCAAAAGATAGGACCATACAACTTTTGGAAAGTATAACTAATGGGAAATAATAACTAACACAAGTTCTGACATAGTTCATTTTAAGCAATCAAGCAGAACAAAATGAGGGAGGTACCAATGGGAACCATGTATAGGCCAACCATAGAGGTGGTAGGAATCCTAAAGGGTGTAATACCTATGTGCTAGTACAAAGCGTATTCTAGGAAGGTATGATGCATGAGCATCGCCAACTAGCATGCGTGGCAGGACAACTCAACTCCTTTGAATTATTTTGGAATCTTAAACGCTGGCGTTTACTGCAAATATTTTGGTGCTGATTGAAAAACTGAGGAAGATCAAATGCTTGGGAGTTGAATGATCATGAGTGATATGGGAGTTTCACTCCTAGTATTGAATGTAACGGAATTTAGGGAGCAGTTAGGATTTGTTTTCAAGTAGACGAGTAGTCGGAGGGAACCCTAAGAACCCTCTGAGATAAATAGAGGTTTTGTATGCCTGAACGAGGCTGCTACAAGTTAGTAGGAGTTTCTTGTGATTTAGTTGTTGTTGAGTTTTGTTGTTGTTTATCATAGTTGTAGTTGTTTACTTTTGAATGAATATAATAGAGGAAAATTGATCCAATGCATGATGTTGATACTGTTTTCAACTCCCTGTTATTATTTTTTTCATGAATGGATGAGTTATAGTATCGAGTATATGAAATTGTGAAATGTTTGTATAATATTCAATTGTTTTATCTTCGTTGAGTCTATGCAAGGTGTGAAAATAGTCTGCAAGGAGTGCATTGACAAAGTCTGTCTCGAATCAGAAACTCATAAGAGATAGCATGAAAATTCTCTTTGAAGGAGTGCAATGTGACTGCTGCAAGGTGTGCATAGTCATCCACAAGAACCTAACTCTTGTGTAAGAATCCGTTGCAAGGAGTGCACAGATACAAAATTCGACTAAGTGTCAAGATAACTCTTTAAGGCACTAAAGGAGTAGAAGGAGAGAGAGATCATGAGATATAGCGGGATAAATATTCAAAGGGAGGAAATTTATGAAGGTTTCATGATCACCAACCAAGATCCATCCAGGAGGGAGCGGGATCATTCCAAACCGTCAGATCTGGGTAAATAACATGAGCATTAATTGTTTTCATGCATATAGAAGCGAATATTCATTGAAGTCCCGAAGAGGCCAAGGACCTTCCACCATCCAGAGGGAGAGGTGGTAAAATATCCCTAACTCCAGAGAGAAATCACTTCGGAAGTTTGTGGAAAAGGAGGAAATGAAATCGCCGAAGAGTCGAAGGCCAATGCAGATATCGGCCGTTGGTTGCCAGGAAATACATGTTGACAAACCTAATATTTTGCAAAATTTCACTTCGGAGGAATCCAAACGTGGAGTTTGACAAACTCCCGAAGTCTCGAAGGCCTAATCTGATCCCAATCTTCCGTCGAAGAGGACACAGAGAAACAATCCATTGTCTTCGAGTGAGAACACTCCGGGAAAAGACGAGTGTGCAAAAGTTGAGATCCCCGAAGCCTGAATCGCCGAAGTGAATCATAACCGTCCAATTCAGAAGGACACACAACATAGATCCATGAATTTTGGGTGAAAACACTCTGGGAGAAGGTGGGTGTGTAAGAGTTGGGACTCGCGAAGCCCGAAGATCCGAAGTGAACCACAACCGTCGGTCTGTGAGGGACACACATCGACAAGTCATTGTCTTTGAGTGAAAGTACTCCTGGAAAAGGAGAAGAATGAGGATTGGAATCCCCAAAGATGAATAGCCAAACTGGGTTGTGGTCGTCGATCTGTGGGAGACATGCGCCAATCGATCGTGAGCTTTGGGTGTAAGCATTGCAGAGAAATTAAGGTTTGAGAGTTGAAAACTCTGAAACCCGAATTGGTCAAGAGAATCACAATCGTTGATTTGAAAGGGACACACGTCAACATATCGCAAAGATCTAGGAGGGTGTGGTCCGAAAAGAAGGAAGGAAAGGAGGCATATATAAACCGTTGATTGAGAGACTTCATCTGAGATCGTGATACCAATAGCCACGCAAGATTGTGAGGAAAGAAAGTGCTCGAACTTTAAAAATTTGAGAGTGGGATGCAATCAAAACCACGATATCGCAATAAGGATGCTTGGCGATTGGTAGTGAATTGCGGGGAGAAAAATCACTTTCGAAGTTTGTGGATAAGGAGGAAGCGAAATAATTGAAGAGCTGAAGGCCGAAGGAGAATTTGGTTGTTGGTTGCCAGAAAATATGTGTTGAAAAATCTGAGATTTCGGGAAATTTCACTCTGGAGGAATCCAAATGCGGAGTTTGAAAAAATCCCGAAGTCTCGAAGGTCGAAGATGATCGCAATCATCCATCATGGAGGACACGGGGCAAGAATCCATTGTCTTCAGGTGAGAAAACTCTAGAAAAAGACAAGTGTACAGAAGTTGAGATCCCCAAAGCCTGAATCACTTAAGTGAATCGTAACCGTCCGATTCACTAGGACATGCAATAGAGATCCATGAACTTCGGGTGAAAACACTCTGGGAGAAGGTGGGTGTGTAAGAGATGGGACTAACAAAGCCTGAAGATCCGAAGTGAACCACAACCGTCGATATCTGAGGGACACACATCGACAGGTCGCTGTCTTCGGGTGAAAGTACTCTGGGAAAAGGTGAAGACTAAGGATTGGAATCCCCAAAGATGAATAGCCAAAGTGGGTTTTGGCCATCGATCTACGGGAGACATGTATCAATCTATCATGATCTCCGGGTGTAAGCATTGTGGAGAAAGTAAGGTTTGAGAGTTGAAAACTATGAAACCCGAATTGGTCAAGGAGATCACGATCGTTGATTTGAAAGGGACACACGTCAACATATCTTAGATATCTAGGAGGGCATGGTCTGGAGAGAAGGAAGGAAAGGTGGAATATTTGAACTGTTGATCAAGAGGCTCCATCTGAAATCGCGATACCAACAGTCACGCAGGATTGCAGGGAAAGAAAGTGCTCAGACTTTAAAAATTTGAGAGCGGGCTGCAATCGAAACCACGATATCGCAATAGGGACGCGTGGTGATTAGTATTGAATTGCGGGGAGAAAAGAGGACTGATCCAAAACCACTCTTGGCCATGCTCATAATCATGTGTGTGTGTGCGAGGACATAGCCCGAGGTCACATACAGGAAAAGGGCTAATGAAAGAGGAGTTAGCGCCTGAACCCTGATAGTTCAACAACGTGAAAGGAGGGGTCACAGGTGCCATATAACCTACACCAAAGGACTGAAAGGGCCTGTGTTTAATTACAATCGATACCATTGAGGTTTCAGAGAGCCGATTCGGCTCTGAAAATCGAAGATCCTTGATCAGGAGGTCGAGCATCTTCGAGGAGAGAAGGGGGGTTTGCATCAAGTGGTATCAGAGACTGAAATTATTTTCAAGAAGCGAAAAGGAGATCGAAGTTGTACTCTATGTGTGAGAGACATTCAACACAATGCCACTGAGGAGACATGTGGAGCCACCTTTATCCAATTGCGCTATGGAAAAATAAATGAGAGAGATTCTTGCAAGATTAGAAGCAACGGAGGCAACGTAGAGGAGATCACATGATGTTGGGGGCATCAGTGATGTAGAGAGTGAATAAGTAGAAGTCAAAGAGGCTACAGGAGAAAATGTTTCTAAGGAACACTTGCTAACAACAGTTGTTAAGTTGGGAGCTAGAGCCAAAGTAGACATCCCAATATATGAAGGCAATTTGGATGTTGAAGAGTTGTTGGATTGGATAAGATCCATGGACAAATATTTCGACTATGAAGTTGTCGATGAGGAAAAAAAGGTGAGACATGCTATCACCAGACTAAAAGGAAATGCAACACTATGGTGGGACGAACTGCAGGCTGAGAGGAGAAGAAAAGGAAAACAAAAGAGAAAGAATTGGGATAGAATTGTAGCCAAGTTAAAGTCTAAATTCATGCTGAAAGATTATCAGATAAATCTGTTCAGGAAGTTGCAGAACCTGAGACAGAAGGGTATGACAGTAAAATAGTACACGTAGGATTTCTACAAGCTGAATATCAGGACTGGACAACAAAAGAAAGATGAAGAAAAAAATTCTATATACATAAATGGATTGAGGTATGAAATCCGGGATGAGATCAACATGATGTCAGTAAGGATAATAGAGGATGCTTATCAAATTTCTGTGAAGGAAGAGGAGAAGTTGGCCAGGAAATAGAGTCAATGAAACAGAGGAAAAATCCCAAGCAAAGGAAAGGGATTTTCCCATGATAAGACGCAGAAATCCAAAGATGGGATTGAGAAACCACACAGTCACTCAGAAAGAGGAGGAAGTTATCGAGGAAGACAAGTTGGTGGTGGAAGATGTTATTCTAGCGGAAGAGGAAGATGTAGAGGAGGAGAAGTAAGATGTTATGCCTGTGGAAAGACAAGACAGATGTCTCGGGAATGACCCGAGGGAAAGAAAGAAGGAGGAGGTGAAGATCACATTTCTAAAGCACATAAAATGAATGTTGAAGTAGAAGGTGCAGAGGATGGAACATCCCTGATGTTGAGGAAGGTCATCTTAAAACCAGATTCAGAAATTGAAAATCTAGTGTAGAGGAACAGTCTATTCAAGACAACTTGAAAGACTAAAGACAAAGTATGAAAGGTGATAATTGAAAGTGGGAGCACTGGAAACTTAGTGTCCACAGAGATGGTGGAGAAATTGGAACTGGAGACAATTGCACATCCAAATACATATAAGGTCTCGTGGTTGCAGAAATGACATGAGCTAATGGTCACTAAACAATGCCTCGTTGAATTTAATATATGAGGATATAGAGATGAAATTCTATGTGATGTGATTCCCATGGATGTATGTCATAGTTTGTTGGGAAGACCATGGAAATTTGACAGAAATGTCATTTATGATGGGATAAAAAACACTTACACCTTGGAGAAGAATGGTAGGACACACATGTTGCTTCCAATACAAGAGAAGAAAGTAAAGGAAGAAACCAACACAAGCATACTTCTCATGAGTGGGAAGGAAATCCTAAGAGAAGTCAAGAAGGAACATGAGATGCAGTTTGTTGTCGTAAGGAAACCCAGAGTTGTCCTTACAAGTACTTTGATGGATGAATTTCCTGAAGAAGTTCACAAGTTGTTGGATAATTTTGTTGACATAGTAGTGGATGAGTTTCCTAACTCATTTCCACCCATCAGAAGTATCAACCCTCATATTGATTTGATACCAGGAGAAAGCCTACCAAACAAAGCAGCATACAGATTGACACCTCAAGAGAATTAAGAGGTAAAGAACCAAGTCCAGGATTTGTTAGACAAGGGTTTGGTCAGAGAGAGATTGATTCCATGTGAAGTACCAACTGTTTTTATTCCAAATAAGGATGGAGGATGGAGGATGTGGACAGACTCGAGAGCCATTAACAATATCACCATCAGGTATAGATTTCCTTTGCCAAGAATGGATGATTTAATGGATTGTTTAAGTGGAGAAAATTTATTTTCTAAAATAGATTTGAAAAGTGGATATCACTAGATAAGGATGAGAGAAGGTGATGAGTGGAAAAAATCATTTAAGACAAATGAAGGGTTGTATGAGTGACTTGTTATGTCATTTGTCTTAACAAAATCCCCAAGTACTTTTATGAGGTTGATGAATTAAATACTATAAGACTTCATTGGCAAGTTTGTGGTTGTATATCTGGATGATATACTGGTCTTTAGCAAGACTAAAGAGGAGAATTTGAGACATCTGACATTAGTGATAAGGATACTACAGCAGGAGAAGTTGTTGATAAATTTGAAGAAGTCCTCTTTTATGAAGACATAACTCATTTACTTGGGTTTTGTGATCTCTTCAAATGAATTAAAGATGGATCCAGAAAAGGTGAAAGAAATCAAAGAATGGCCATCACCAAGGAGTATGTTTGAAGTGAGAAGATTCCATGGATTAGCAAGTTTATATAGGAAGTTCATCATAGATTTTAGTGGAATTTGTGCACCTATGATGGATATAGTGAAGAAGAGGCACAAGTCTTTTAAATGGACAGAGGAGGCCGAGAGGAGCTTCAATATATTGAAGGAGAAGATAACATAATGACCAATTCTGGTCTTACCAAAATTTGGAAAGACATTTCAAGTGAGATGTGATGCAAGTGGAGTTGCAATTGGATCAGTCTTGATCCAGGATAATAAACCAGTTTCATATTTAAGTGAAAAGTTGAATGAGAATAAGAGAAAGTACTCCACATATGATAAGGATTTTTATGCCATAATTCAAGCCTTGAAGAAATGGAGGCACTACCTTGTTACACATGAATTTGTCTTGTATAGCGATAGATGGTCTTTACAATTCATAACCAGACAAAAAAACTTGAAATAGAGGCATGCAAAGTGGATCGATTTTATGCAGAATTTTACTTTTGTCATAAAACATATTGCTGGGAATGCTAAAAAAATTATTGATGCATTAAGTAGGAGATGTTTGATTCTATAGGAGTTTTAGGTGAAGACCTTGGGGTTTGAACACCTTAAGGATATGTATTGTGATGATCCAGATTTCAAGGAAGCATACAAAGCATGTGAAAATATGATGTTGAGAGACAGACGCCAGTGGACATAGTATATAATTCAAGAGGGATTCTTGTTCAAGGGTAATCATTTGTGCATACCAAAATTCTCAATGAGGGATAACCTTTTGAAGGAGAAGCATAGTGGAGGATTGGCTGGACATTTCGTCCATGATAAAACATTTTCACAGTTGAGAAGTTCATACTATTGGCCAAGTATGAGAACATAAGTGATAAAGTTTGTGAACATATGTAGAATCTGCCGACATGCAAAAGGAAAAAGACAGAACACTGGATTGTATCAACCATTTCCAATACCAGAGAGGCCTTGGGATGCAATAAACAAGGATTTTGTCTTAGTAATGCCAAGAAAACAAAGAGGATGTGATTCCATATTTGTGGTGGTGGATATATTTTCAAAGATGGCACATTTTATCCCATGCCAGAAAACTAGTGATGCAACACATGTTGCAAATTTATTTTTCAAGGAAGTTGTTCACCTTCATGGATTTCCTAGGAGAATTGTCTCAGACATAGACACTAAATTTGTTGGTCATTTCTAGAGAACATTGTGGAAGAAGCTAGGGACATATTTGTCCTTCAACTCAACTTATCACCCTCTGATAGATGGACAGATTGAGGTGGTGAATAGAAGTTTGGGAAACTTATTGAGGAGTCTAGTCACTAAGCATCACAGTTAGTGGGATCATATTCTGCCACAAGCATAATTTGTGTACAATGATTCACCAAACATGAGCATTGGAAATAGCCCATTCCAAATACCGTATGGAATGCAACTAAGAGGAGTATTTGAGTTGAGATACTTGGAACAGGGTGAGATCAAAAGTGCTGGAGCATAAGATTTTGCTACAGAAATGCAGAAGCTCCATAGCTAGATCATAGGACAATTACATAGCTCTAGACAAGAGTACAAGCACATAGTTGATCAACATCACAGAGAGCTTCAATTTGAAGTAGGATATCAGGTTTTGGCACATCTTAGGAAATAAAAGTTTCCTAGGGGAACATATAACACCTTGAAGATGAAAATGATAGGGCCATGTAATATCTTAATAAAGTTTGATGCAAAGGCCTATGATATTGAGCTACCATATGATGTGGGAATATCACCCATATTCAACATATCAGACCTGTATTCTTACAGGGAAAATGACACGGAGAGATCAGAAGATCAGGAGAAGATTTAGTGGGAGAAACAGATGCATGTAGAAAACAAACCACAGATTGAGAAGATCGTTGACCAGAGGATTGGCAAGGAGACTAGGAGGAATACCTATTTTGAATATTTGGTCAAGTGGAAGGGAAACTTGATAGAATATGCCAGTTGGGAAAATGAATTTGATATCCAGAAGCATGGAAAGTCAATACAGGAATTCATGGACATGAGTCCATGAATTTTTTCCCAGGGGAGTATGATGCAGGAGCATCACCAGATAACATGCGCGGCAGGACAACTCAACACCTTTGAATCATTTCAGAATCTTAAACGTTGGTGTTTACTGCAAATATTTTGGAGCTGATTGAAAAATTGAAAAAGATCAAACGCTTAGGAGCTGAATGATAACAAGTGATCTGGGAGTTTCACTCTATTGATTAAGGTCAATTGTCATTGATGTCAACCCTTGAAGAAAGCCCCACAACACAAAGGTTTGGGTAATGGACACACTATTGTTTGATGTAAAGATGACTCATTATTTTCTTGTCATGGTTGATAAGAAGTAAAGATGGATGAAATCCAAAGTGGTCCCCTTATGGTGAAATCCCTCACGGGAAGACGCTTTACGGAGTAAGAGAACCCATCCTTAATTATGGAATAATGAGATGAAGGACAATGAATTTTTCAGGTAAACTATCCTAGATGGATAGTGCTTGTCATTCCATTTCTGGTGGTATGTGGAACGTCACATAACTCCTCACAGTTAGAGAGTTATGGCCATGAGAAGTTGGATACCCCAGGTTTGGGTAATAGACCCAAGTTTGTTTGATGGATACAGGTATGAGTTATGATATATTTTTAGATAATACTATTCTATATTGATAGTACATGTCATTCCATTTCTAGTGGTATGTGGAACGTCACATAAATCCTCACGGTTTGAGAGTTATGGCCTTATGAAGTTGAAGGACCCTCATATGTCATCTAGAAGCCCCAAAAGGTCAAAGTAGTCAAAGTGTTTTAAGAGATTTTAAAAGGTAAATAATAAAGTAAAGTAATGAGTGTATTATAATTCAAAGTGAAAA